>VDFB02193867.1:486272670-486302189 GCA_007258455.2 Sequoia sempervirens | reverse complement strand
CTACATCTAGCTTTCCCTTACAGTTAGTGCCTGAGTAATCATGCATTAGCTAATAATTAATTAATATTTAATTGATTATTAGTCTAATTCATGATTACTCTAATAGATTTCTTCACAAAGTTTAGTTTCAATTTGAAACCCACCAACCCATTTCCATCTAAAAGTCCACAAATGTTTGAAAGCAAGTTGAAACCCGCAAGGCCCTAACTTGTTCATTGATCATCTAGATTTCATGAAATTTATTTTGTGACTACCCATTAGGATTCTCTACTAGATGACATTATCAGTTTATCCAAATTATTTTTGAACTTTTCCCCCTAAGCAACTAACCAACTATATTAACAAAAACAAGATAACTAAAGTGAAAAGGAATAATATTTTTTTTGGGTGATACAAGATTTCTTGTAGACCCAAATACTCCTACATCACTTTCTTTTAAACTAGTATGCATTTATTTTATTTTCTCTCTTTTGGAGATAATTTTTCCCATAATTTTTACTCCTTTTCTCTAGTTATGAGATTAATTTTTTGTACATGGGTACAAGTCATCCAACCTTGTATGTAGGACTCATCCATGCATCCATCATTAGGTTTTGAAAATTTCCTTAAGTTGAACTTTAGGGGGAGTTAGATTAACATACACATATCACCTAATTAATTAATTGACCATCAATTAATGAATTAGGCCCCATTTTTAATTTATTACACTTAAGCTAAACTTAGGAGTACTTTTCTATTTTTAATTCATATACATTTTTGTCTCATAGCATAAGATGAGGACAATTTTCATGATCTAATTTAATCTTCACCACATGGGTTTTATCTATAGTTATGTTTTTCTTTTGTAAGAATTCATTATGCATTACTATAATTAATCTAATCAAATTCAATAATTCAATATTTAATCTCAATTATGGAGCCCTTTTGTATCAATTTATTTCTCAAAGTTGGATATAAAATAAGTTGCTTTTATCTCTTTATGTGATCTAGGTGTTTTGTTTGAAGGTAATTTCTAGGAGTTATGGGCTTCACTAACAACTCCAACTATATTTTCAAAATTTTAGTTGTAAAATTATTCAATCAAATAAGTATAGGAAACAATATTGAAGAAATCAAATATTTTAAAATAATATAGATACTTTATATCTCTCAAAATACTTTATTTTGATGCGGGTTCCTCCTTGAAGCTATGCCAATTTCATAAATGAAGTGATTATTACACCATGTTCATCATTTATATTCTCTTGAATAATTTATTTAATGTTTTTATAAAGCACATTTGATGCAAGCTCCTAGACAATAATGTTTTCCCTTCCCATGTTCACTCTTAGAGAAACTCCAAATGTGAGGCATATTATGAAACTGATCATATCTACAAAGTGCAAAAAATGGTGTCAAAGATTTGAATTGTGAGATACACCCATTTGACTATACAATTTTTTTCTTAATTTTCACATTCTTTGGTAGATCTTTAAAAAACATGTTAAATAAATGTTGCACATAATGTGTGCTATACTCTTTATGATCACTAAAATAAAAGTGATTTTCTTCCTTAATGAATCATTTTAGATATATAATTTCTAATTGTGCATGCTAGTAACACACACATACACCATAATTGATGAAGGGTACCCCCTTACAAACCTAAAACCACAAAAATAGTAGGAAAATAAATAGTCAAAATATAAGAAGGAAACACCAATGTTCTATTATCTCCATAAAATAAAATTATAAAAATTTAGAAAATTATAGACTACCACTATATGGGTTTTTTGATTACACAAAATTTTTAAATCAGAGCCACAATCTACTCTTCTCTCCCCTACTCTGTAACCCCCATTCCAATCCTTTATCTGGAATGTGTACCTGCCCTAACATATTTTGGAAAGTGTAACCTCCTCAAAAAGATATTTCAAAATTTTATTAATTTCAGTAGAACTTCCTGGGATCATAACTTTTGATCCGATAGTTGGATTTTCTATTATAATATATCAGCGGAAAGATCTCAAGAAGATGCTTGAGCAAAAAATTGTATCAAAGGGTACAATTTATTTTTTTCCAATTATAGGGCCCATTCGAAGACTTTAAGTGCTTCAAATTTGACTTCAAATAGTTTTAACAAGATTTTAGAAATTGAAATTATTAATATCCCACAAATGCCAAATGATATTGAAGTGATTTCTTTACCATTGGCTTCATTTCACTATTCTAGAGGTTTGTGTAAGATTTTGTGTCCATACATGTATAAATACCAACTTACTAAAAATATTAACCTTGCAAAATCTATCCCTAATTGAAAAATAAATAACATTTTTTGGGTGATGCAAGATTGCTTTTACACCCTAGATGCTCCCACATCAATAATATTCACCTATTAAATTAATAATAATATTTTATTCGAATCTCCTTTTGATGGATAAAAGAGTAATTTTATGCAAAGAAGACTACTCTTGGTGGGAAACTATATCTCAATAGATTAAAATATTTTTGGGATATTTATCTTTGATAAAATAAAAAAGACACATTATTTATGTATTTTTGTTACTTCCACAATTAGAAGGTTAAGAGAGAAAATGCTTAAATTTGTCAAAAAAATCTTTAATATTGAGGGAGGCATTAGGAGACAATATTGTTAATTCATTTAACTTAATTAAAGTGTTTTAAATTCATCAATTTTAACCAATAAATCATTAATATTATCCCATAATTTCTTAGGATTTATTTAATTAAGAAGATGAAATTACAAATTATTGAATACATGGAGGATAATAATGGGTTGTTTCAATAGACAAATTGGTCATACTCCCTTATGAATTGTATTTTTTGACCATTTAGCATTTGCAATAACCCCTTTGATGAATTTTGTTGTTGTACTATACTCTTCCATGTGTGAATTATGTGGAGTTACCATATCAAATTTTGGATCCATTCTTGAAACAGACAAATAGGAACTTGAACAGTGTCTTATAAAAAACCTTAATTTAATTAGAACTATAAAATAAACCCCCCTGCCCCCCGAAAAATGATGATTTAGTTACAAGTTGTGTAAGCTGAAAGATTGAATTGTCTATTTTTAGACCATGATGATTCTTAAAATTTTGATAAATAAGGTTATCAAATATAAAAAATTAAATGTATAATCAAAATCCTTAATGTTTTTAAGTAAGTTTCAAAAAAAGTTTCATAAAATTTTGTTAAACAAATTGAAAGTTATGTTCCATCAAAATTCAATACAAAGCCGAACTCTAGAGGCAAAAAATAGTTAAAAATAATTTGACAATTTAGAAAATGAGCTTAGCACTATGTAGAGGACAAAACCACTTTTTTGTCAATTATTCAAGTTTGAAAAAATGCCTCATGGATTGCAAGATATTGGAAAACTAAAACCAACCACTTTGGTTGTAATAAGTTAGTAGTCTTGAAGTTTATAATAATTGCTAACATAAAATGTCAACAATAAATTATTAAAAAATAATATGTTTACAAAAACTAGCTATTAAATTAAATATTAAGTACTAATGGTTAGTAGTGGCAATAACATTAATAGTTAAAATATATCATTTTAACTATTAATGTAAATTCTTGAATTAAAAAAATGTTAACTTATGAGGGAAGGAACTATTATGGAACGCCAACCCATGCTACTATATTGCTTAGGTATTATGGTATCAAAAGTGTTGGATGTTGTGTAATTTTTCTCTTGAAAAATGGTGGTTGGGTTGATGCATGGACCACTTGTAGAGGCCACCAATTTTTTTTTCTACTAAACACCATCATTAGTAATTTTTTTTTTTTTAAAAAGAAGCTATTGGAGGTTAGTGGAAGATACCTCTCATAGTAGCACAATTATTACAATTGATAAAAAAATTTCTATTACAAGGTATGGGGAACAAGATAGTAAAAATATTAGATGCATTTTCTCTATTTGAGATGTAACCCACTCGTTGGAGGAGGCATAACTAATGTGTGTGAGGTCGTGTGAAGTGTTAGTAAGATATTGTGGAAGGTTGTGAATTTAAGAACAAACCTCTACAAAAAAATGTCAATAGAAATTAAAATAATTAAAAAATCCTTCCAATATCTTAAGCAAAGGATGTTGTGAGGTATGGCAAAGGTTGATCGGGGGCATAAATAGTGCTTACCCAAAAACTAGGGGCAAATGAACAAGTTAAAGTAGCTAGGGAAAGAAGTTAAGATTCCTTTGAATTTGCTTGAACCAAAGATGTCCAATTCCTACAACAAAAAAATCATTATAGAAGTCACTAAGATCATAGAAAAACAACTAGCAAAAAGTCACTATGACCTACAAAATTTGATTTTACAAAAGAAATTTACCACACAAATTGCTAAAACCTTATAGGTACAAAATTTTGTTTAGGTCATGTGATCATATTGTATATAAGGTATATGGGCCTAAAAAAAATTGTAAAAAAAAATCAGCAATGGCTTTTGATTATTTGACAGGGATTTCTATCTATTTTGAAATTTTGGGAAAAAAATTGTAATATTTATTTGCCTTAGGACACACTTGTGATAGGGATAAGTGTAGTATTCAACTAAAATTTATAAATAAATTATGATTCATAAGTTTGATACCATGTTGGAGCAACAACAAAAAGAATGCAACATCAAATAACTTTCACAAAAAGATAACTCACAAAAAAATACCAAAACTATCATGAAAATGTATGAAATGTACAAAAAAACTCCTTGTATATGTAAGACAAAGAGGACGTTGGAAGGTGAGAGTGAAAGATTGCCTAACCCTCTAAGAGGTGTGACATGTGTAGAACACTTGAGACAAGTGTGAAAGCATGTGTCATGTGCTTATGAGGTGATACAACTAAATCACTGTCAACTTAAGCTAGTGTGAGTAGGTCTAATAGGTCTAGGAAGTACATAAATGCAAGGTAAATGTGTAACATTCATTTTCACATTAACACTTTCTATTGCACTCCTTTGTAAAATATATCTAGCTATGGATTACAAAGTGTCATCACCAATTCAAGTAAAAGTAAAAAACTTCATATACAATAAGATCTACATGAGTCTAGAACTCAAAAAATATGCCTCTATTTCTATCAGACACATCACATAATTGATGACAATTTTTTTTTCAAAGTACAATAATTTAGATCAATGTTTTTGCATGTTATTGTAAACACTTGAAATAAACCTTCTACCTTTATTCTATATACACATTATACATAAGTGTTTCTAAATTAATATCCTCCATTATCATGACTTTGATACAACTTATAAGGTTAAACTACACAAGAAAAAACATACAAGTACATCATGAGTGATACAAATGACAATATAATTAATTTGTTGCAAGAGTTTTATTGCTTACAAAAATAACTATAAAAAACCATACTAATTACAATCACTTTGAATGATTTCCATATATAACTTAATTTAGAATTATAAATTGCAAATAACCTAAATTCAACATATAAAAACATACCAAAAAAAAAAATTACAAACATTTTTGAGTCATAATGATTCAATATCAAAATTTTAAAATGTATTAATGCTCTCATATTTTTAAGATTTAATGCAGTACATTTTGTATTCTCAAAATTATGCTAAGAAACCAACATAACCAATAACGATGGAGGGTTTGACTGACACTAAACTAATGGGAGAACTCTTTTTCATAGGATGGGCGACTTTATCAATGATAAAAGGATATTAGGAGAGGGACTCCAAAGAGTTGTGCATCCTAACTTCAAGGCTTCTAATTATCCTACTTTGGAATTCCCAAATCACTCCTCAATTTTTACAGCAGTGCCACTTGGCAAGTCCCTCCCAGCCTCTTTCGCTTCTGTACAGCCATCAACATGAGATGCCACATCAGCATACAAGCTTTTTGTCAGGTGTCTTAAAAGGCCCTGTAAGAAAGTGCTACCAATACTTGTGCATTTTACCAGAATAGTTGAACGCTTCGATGTGGCATCACATGATTGGTTACTTTTTAGATCAAAAGAATACATTTTGTTTAATTATGGGTAGTCAAGTCACAACTATTGGAATTATATAAACAACTACTATCACAACTATTGGGCATTATATTAACAACTACTATCACAACTATTGGAACATGCTCAACTATTGGCCCCTTCCCTAGGTATGAAACCATTTATTATTCAGTTTGAAAAAACGAGGTTGAAACTGGATTAACTTCTCAAGGCAAAAAGGGATAGATTCTGTGTGAGAGTAAGATGTAGTGGTAAGTGGGTCATATAAATTTTGTGTAAAGACAAGCTAATATAATTTAGATGGTTCTAGGAAAAATCGCTGCCAGCAATTTACTGAGGGAAAATTCACCATCAACAATTCACCACTGAAATTTCATCGCATTAAAAGTTTGTGATTAATTTTCTATGACGGTGAATTGCTGGCAGTGGATTTTCCTTGAGATGAATTTATCATGGCAGTGAATTTTCTTACAGTAAATTGTAGATGGTGAATTTTCACGGTAAATTACTGATGGTGAATTTGCCTGATACCAATTTAAATACCTTAAATATAATCTTCAAATTTCATTTTTGAAAAAATCTTCAATTATAATTTTAAAACTTTGATCATTAAGAAAAATATATGATCAATCTATAAGTAACCATTTAAAGCAAGACCAGGTGTTAGATGTATCAGGTCGTGACCTATTCAATTCAAGTGCCTTTTTAACAATCAGGCGCTCGGTTGAATGACCCACCTCCAAAATCAAAACAGAAAGGAAAAACTCTGCATGTACCATATAAAGCTTAAATAGACATAACAATAAACAGTGTTGTACTCAGAGAAACGTGACTTCGGGGGGACATGAGAGAAGTTCGATTTGACGCCTGACTTTGACTGGTAAGAAAGACTTATCCAAAATAATGAATGCATCCCTTCAAAATCCAGTGGAGGCCTGGTTTATCTCTTCTGCCATGTGCCTTTAAACAGACAATCGGGAGCTTGGTCTCACTATTGTCTTCATTATTGTCCCAAAATCTGCAAATCTGTAAGAAATAACGTATGGCGTACGCTACAGTGAAGCAATTCATGGCTGCTGTCTGCTTGGTATGAATCAATGCAATTCCTTACACTGATTCTTAGAGACAATCCAGGGAATCAACCAGTTAAGTGGGACCCTCCACTCTGGATGTTAGCTCCATATAATTCATGGACAATGTGGGTTCACAGGTTACATTGAATAAAATAATAATTGCAATACTCATCACCTTATATGACATTGATGCTTTGAAAATTTTGCCAAGCTATCGCTTTTCATACCGACTTTCTTGTTCAGATATTATTTAAAACTTCAGAAAAATGGCATGCTTTGTATTGTTGATGACCACAGCAGAAAATGACTTTGGACGCAAAGCTTTGGGTACTGTAAGAATATATTTATATTTATAACAAGCTTTATGTACTATAATATACTTTTATATTCGTACTGTATGGCTAACAACCAGAATATGTGCTTAAAGGGAAGGCATGAGTGCATGTGGAAGAAGAAAAATGCAGTCACGCATGCATGTCACATGGTGATTCTCCACTCTCTTACATCACAAACCTCATTTGATGTTACAGGATACACATTCTATTTTTCCGTCATCAGAAAATATTGCACACCTCGTGACCAACCTCCTGCAAGAGGAAAGATTTAGCCAACCGAGCTGGCCCCAACCCGAATATTAATTTTGATATTGCTTTCATTAATGTTACAATATTTCATCAGTTATGTAGGTTTTTAGTCCAATGTATTAATCTACATATCAATTAATTTATATTTTATAAGAATTGGTATACATGAATTCATCTCTCATAAAAAGAAGTATCAAGTGAATCATTTATTGATATACACGAATTCATATCTAACGAAAATAAGTATCAAATGAATTATTCATTTTAAAAAACAAAAAATATATCAATAAAAGAAAAAAACTACAATTAAAAAAATTGATATACCAAACCCAACTGAATGAAAATTTTATTAAAATCAAGTGTATTCCATAAATAACAGAATGATATTACACATTGTTTTTAACCAGAAAAACAAACTAAACACTATAAGACAGTTCCGAAATACCCACATAAAATATTGATAACCAGAAAAGGTACATTAACCTTTTAATTTTATATGTGTATGCTTTCCTTTATCTCCGCCATTGTCTATTGGTCTTACTAATTGAAGACCAGCTTTATTACATGAAGCATTTAATATACTAATTAATGCTCATGGTTTGTTTACTTTTGATAACTATGTTCATTAATATATTAATTAATGCTCATGGTGTGTTCACTTTTAATCACTATGTTCACCAATATACTAGTTAATGCTCATCGTTTGTTTACTTTTAATTACTGTCATTTTCTTTCAAATCTAAATTATGACATAATGCACTATTTAAAATGTCCTTTTAGGTTTCTACATAAATAATTGTAAGATAGGGATGTTTAGAAGTATTAGAAATGAAAGATAGGGATGTTCAGAAGTATTAGAAATGAAAGATAAAGATTAGTAAGTTTATTTTGTTTAGAGTTTTGTGAATATTTGATGTTTGTATGAGGTGGGGAGGAGGAAATTTATTGTTTGTATTTATTTTTAAGTTTTGTCTTAAGGATTAATTTCTGTACATTTTTATCATCTTTGGTGAGTGCAACATCATAAATTGTCATTCTTGATAATTTCATACCAGGTTTCGCTCCCCCTACGTGTCTAGATTTAAGTGTGCTTAGAATTTTCCCATTTTATTATCATTTTTGAAAAATTGAGATTGAATTGATATTCATGGCCCCAAAATAGGTATGGACTAGGGTGCTTAGTGCCCCTATCCAAATTATTTAAACTAATTTTAAAATATGCCATTTTCAGCATTAGAACATTTAAAAATCTAATTAATGTTTATTTACCGATATTCATGGCCCCAAAATAGGTTTTGACTATGGCACTTAGTGCCCCTATCCAACCTATTTTGGCTCATTTTAGAATATGTCATTGTCAGCATTAGAACATTTAAAAATCTAATTTCATTTGTTGGCTTTTGATAATTAATTTAGCATGAAATAAGGAAATGCATATAAATACAAGTATTTTTCACCATTTGAAATCTTAACAATTTTGGAGAGCAAATTGAAGATGCTAAAATTAGTCAAAGCAATTCATGGGAAAAATTAGTTGCATTATTACAATACTTCCATCAACCAAGATCAAGCTTGCAAGACGTTAGGAAGAAAAAAATAATTATCTGCAAGGAGCTACTATGATCAATCATGTCATTATTATGAAGATAAATTGAGTTATCCTCCACATGCTGGTTACACCAATTTATTATGTTTTGTGAACTAACCTTTTGCAAGTCTATCAAGAAATCAAGGCATCCATCAATCGACACTTGTGGAAACTTGTGGTGTGGCACCACTTCATCATGGATTTTACATTAAGATAAAATTGTCATTTACCATTTATTTTTTTAATCAATTATCATTGTTTTGGCCTTTGCTTGGCATAGGGTATGCCATCTTGATCATCATCATCAGAACTATGATATGAATTTGGCCTCAAATCATTTGGATAGGGGTGATGGTGCCTAGTCTAGAGATGCAAGTTTTGACTAAATTTAAAATCTAGAAATCACCTTCAATGTTTGAGGATCCAAAGTTGCAGAGGTTCGAGTCTGGTAACAAATAGATTTCTATAAACACACAAAACCATAATTTTTCTATGTGAAACATAGAATCATGCATATATTTTTATATTTTTGAAGTAATGCACTATGTTCAAAACACAATTCTCATATTTTAAAATGCAATAACTGACTAAATGTATCTTGAAAAAGCTAAAAAGTAACACATTTTGATCTTTTAAAATGAAACACTATGAAAATATTTACTTTTTCAATGCTTTTCACTAAAATTTGCATGCATAAATGACAAATTCAAACAACCTAAGATTTTACCATGATTATAAAATGATAAACTTGAGATTTCATAAGGCTTTTAAAATGTAACAAGCATCAGGTTCACCAAAATTTGATGCAGAGAAAATGGATATACGACCAAAATCAAAATTTCTCCTACATCACTAGGGGAAGGAACCCAAAATGATCACATACACCCACTTGGCTATTAACCTCAATGGAAGAGCTAGAATGGTGGATTAAGGATTTGGTTCTTTCTTGGGGGAGATTGACATTGATTAAAATTAATTAATGATCATTTTGATCTAATAATAAAATAATGTACCTAGGTCAATTATAAGGCTACAAAAAACTAATGTGAACTTATAAAAAAATTATAGAACAAAAACCTAGAAATGACGTAAAAATAATAAAGTGTAGAGATAGAGGAACTTGGCATATGAATTTGGACTCAAACTAGCTAGGCAACAAAATTGGAACCCTAGTCTTAGAAGTGTGGATCTCAAGAACCAAAATTTAGATTTTAGATAGACACAATTTGTAGCTTCTTTCTTTATAGACTCAACTCTAGATCTTCATTTGTTGATGATTAATTCCACTTTCCTTGATTTGTTGATGTGGGAGGCTTGAATGCTTGATTTTACAATTAGGTCTTCAATCCTTTCCTAAATCCACTTCAAATCTATCACCTACACATAAGAGAGGAGAGAAAGGGTTGTGTAATATAGGGTTTTTCCTAAGTCAAACCTCATTTTGATATTTCTACCTTGACAACATTTATAATGATGTAAAAGAGTGCTTACCACTTAGATCTTCTTTCCTTGATGTCCATTGAAGTCATTGTACTCATCAAATACAATGATAATTAGTTTCTTGATTAAAAGTCTTGCAATTGTTAGTACTCACAAAACAAATAAACATATAACATGATCAAACTCACATGAAAATTTTATGCATTGCAAACATGAACCTTGACCAATGATAAATGTTCTAAATTCTTCTTATTCTTCTCTTATATTTTTTTAGGATGCTTAATTGTAATTTCAAATTGCTAGGATTTCATTAGATTGCATATGATTTCAAATGGTGAAAAAGACTCAAGTATTTCTATGAAATTATTCATTTTCCCACAAAATTTATCAAAAGTTGACAATTGAATTCAAATTTATAAATGTTAAAATTTTGACAAGATATTTAAATTGGGGCCAAAATAGGCTAGAAAAGGGTGGTGGTTCCCTAGTCTGAACCTATTTTTGGTCTTTTGGTATCGGTAAATAAATATTAAATAATTATTCCTAATTTATTTTTGATTTTTCAAAGATGACCATAAAACTAACAATTTAAGAGCATAATTAGGTCCAATCACATAGGGTTGAGCTAAGCTGATGCAGAAGCATCCACAGTTGACTAGCAATCTTGTATCAACCAAAAAAATATTTATTCTTAATTTTTGATTTGGTTTGGTCTTTAAATATTGTAGGTGCATAAATTTTTAGAATAAGGCCTAAAATATTTGATAAATATTTGGCCAAGTTGTCATGTTACAATTTTATGGTGATTTGAACTCATTTTTGTAGCATTTTCAAGGTCAAATATTCAAATATGCCTTCCTGGGCGTGGGATTTGGGGAGTTACAAGTTATGGAAACTCATTTAATGTTAATTTTTTTATGAAGAATTTGGGCACCCAAGAGTAAGTGGTTTAGCTTTGTCTATTCGGTTCACTATTCGGGTGGAGTAGAAAAGCCATAATACATCTATTTTTGGCCTAATATTTCTCAGGAGTGTTTTGGAGGTTGTAAATGTATATTTAATATTTTATTTCTTTATTTTTAAGATTTATGCCATGTGAAAAGTGTTTCATTTCTTGGGGAGTTATATTTTGGATGAAAATGACAAAAAAGAAGGCATGGCAATAGAGGAGGGATTTGTTGTTGCGGACCAAAAGGGGGAGTGGAAGAAGAAAGCCAAATTTTTCTCCAAGGGCTGTTGGAAGCAATTTTTGGTAGGTGTGAGGGTTTGAAGATAGCACTTTGAGGTTATGAGATCGCTTTTCAAGACATGAACAATTGCAGGTTGAAGATTGCCACTACAGGTTGTGGGTTGAGTGTGTATGTGAAGGGAAAGAGTTTTTTTGATGTAGTTTGTTAATTTCCTATCATAGATCTGTTTGAGACTCATTTATATTATTGTACATTAGTCCATGAGACTAATTTATTTGTTGTAATCAATTTTTGGAGGGTTTTGTATACATTTGTAAAAGTTTGAAAAATATGCTGAAGAAGTTGAATATAAAAGCTATAATCTTGTTGCTTATTTTTGCACATTAGTTATTGTTGTTGTTGAAGTGTTTGATTTCAAATTTTAAGTGAGAGTATCCCTCCTTTGAATCATAAACCTAGTGTGAAATTGTCAAGGGTGACAATTTATGATGCTATACAGTTTACCAATAACATTAAATAAAACTATTATAAATCTTATAGGATTTGCAATGTGAATGGAACCTAATCCCAACATTAACCCACGTCATATTTACATTGAAATCAAATACTTTAAAAAACATAATCAGTAAATTTATTTGAGAGAAAAAACCCATGAAATCTCTATAGAAAATAAATTTCTCTATGCGGACTATCTTAGATAATTTACAACATTATTTGTGGTGTCCACTTTTCATAACATGAATCTATTACCCTAAACCATTTTCTAAAACAGTGATAGTAAACATCAATTATATTTTTTGGTAACAATACATTGATTTTTTAGCCAAATAAATGACACTCTAAATATCACATCTAACTATAGCTTATTTATACTAAATCCAATATTTGAATACAATATTTCTAATAAAATTACCTCCTTAAAACAATTTATCATAGTCATTTATTCTACTTTTTTAGTATATAGTACAAGTACATACAAGGTATATTCTTCTTATCAAACCAACTACTCCTTAAACAAAAAAAATACATAGATATTTGTTGACCTTCAAACTAGGACAATAACTAGATTAAATTTTTTTTTTTTTTATGTAAATCAACTATCCTCCCCACATTAATAATTCCATGATAAAAATTTAATGGTTAGTTATTTATTGTGTATATCTAAAATACCTTTTAAAATTAGTCTATTGTTCATTCCCAGAATAACATAAGCCTAGTAGGCAATATCAATTCTTATACAAACCATGACATACATCATTCTATAGAGATATCATAGTGATAACTAGAAATAAAATACTAAATATTTCACAATCCTACTTGAAAAAACACTAAAAAACTAGTGGCAACATACTTCTTATGATTTAACAATAACTTTTTATTAACTCAATTACTTTAGATTTCCATAACATTTTTTTTTAACCCCTAAATAATATATATGGGATGTACTACATAATAGATCTTTATATTCCCTAATCACTCCCTCATAACTTCCAATAAATAACATAGTATTAACATATAGAAAAATGATTGGCTTCACTTCAAATAAAGTCTTGATCCAATGTAAAATCATTGAATTTATGATATCCCATTCTTGGTTATTATTTAAACTAAACAAAGATAACTTTAACTACAAAGTAAGTGTACATACACTTTCACTACAAAATTTCAAGTTTTATTGATATTTCCTCATTAAGATCCCCATGAGTGGTGCAACCCGAGACATAGAAAATTAACACATCAAACAAAGAATGTTATTTTATTATTCTGAAAATGATATTCTTACATGTAAAGGATTTGATATCCTCAAGTTCTGGAAATATGCAAACTACAAAATTATAGAAAAACCTCTTTTTGTGCAGTATGCAAACTTGTTCCCAAAAAGCTACATCAAAAATCAGAAACCCGCCTATAAATAGAGCTCTCTTTTTAGTTTGGAGCCAAAATACTAAAATTGTTTTTTTGGCGGTTTGGCATTGAAAATTACAACTCAAAATTCAAATTCCCAAAAAGTAAGGCCGTACTAGACCTTTATGTAAAGTGTGCCAACTTCGTGGAGCCATAACTTTTTGATCCGACTCCGCTTTCTCAAATTGTCGAACTGCTGGTGCTGTCCTATAGTCATACCGTGTCTAAAATCTCACTACGCTTCTAATTTCATAAGTCTTAGCACTTTCTGTGACTTTAGGCGGCCCCCTCAATTCTTGGACCTGAAGCAATATCAGTGCACTCAGAGGCTAAAACTGCAATATCTTTCAACCCAGGAATAGAAAAGCAAAACCGTAAGTTGGGAATTACATTATGACGAAAAGTGTATCCATAAATGTAAAAACATCTAAAAAACTACCAACTAGAAATGAAACTTTTTTTTGGGTGATGTAGGATTGCCCTTACACCATTGGATGTCCCCGTGATCAAGATCCCTATGAAATTTTTTTGTATTTAGTAATCCATTTTATCTAATTTCATTTATTGAGAGTAAAAATAGTAGAAAAAGGAATCTAATAGAGGCTTATTTAACTATAGGATCAAAATCTCATCAAAACCTACTCCCTCAACTTGGGAGGAATCATTTTCTACTAACCAAGCCTTATTGTACTCCAACTTACCATCTACTCTAAATTTATTTCCAAATACCCATTTACATCCAATTCCTTTCCTCATCTTGAGTAATTCAATATATCTCATGTCTCACATGTATCCAAAGCCTCTATTTTTTCTTCCATGACTTCTAGATAGGACTCTTGTTCATTTCAAGATAAATCCTCCTTCATATAGATTCATTCTTAGTGGACAACTTTAATTAGAAGGCATATACCTTTCAACCAAATTGTATTTCCTTATGGACCTTGTGAGAGTTATAGCAAGATGTTCCTATTGTTCTTCATTATAACTTGAATTTTAACCTTCTTCTTTCTCATTTTGTATATCCTATTATTTTTAATCTATTTATTTCCATTTTTTATTATCAATTTTATACCAAAATGCACATTTTCTTAGGATGATTATAATCTTTTTATAATTGTTAATCTTCCTAATCTCTCTAAAATAACATCCTTAGAATATAATATTGTAGATTCTATAACATCTGAAATCTTATAAGCTATAATATTCTTTCCATAACCCATTAAAAAATACTTGTTAGCCTTAAAAGCATGTTTAGACTAGTTTTTCTTGGGAACATGGATATGTGCGTCGATGCCAAAAAATATAAAATATGAAATTTATTGTTATTTCTTGTCCATATCTCACATGCTTTTTTTAAAACTAGAGTAGAATAGGACACTTATTAACTAGGTAACAAGTGACATATATTGCTTCAAGCTAGAAATAATGTGTAATATTTATACATTTTTAACATTATTCTACTTTTATCTATAAAATTCCTATTCATCCTTTCAAAAAATCAATTTTTGATCTAGATTATATTGAAAAAAAATCCAAACAATCTCCCTATCCCTTCATTAATCATAAAAATCTCTAGAAAAAAAATCATCACAATTATCAATTCTTAAGATCTTTAATTTCTTATCTCTTTATTCCACAACAATTTCACTATAATCTTTAAATATAGAAAACATTGTAGGATTTATTCTTTAGAAATTGAAACCATTGATATCCAAATAATTCATCCATAAATGAAGCATATTAGTGAGATTTTTCAATTGAAAAAATATTGAAATGATCAAATATATCACTATGAATAACCTGTAAACTCTTTTAGCTCTACTTCTAATAGATTTAAGTTAAACCATATGCTAATTTTTATATACATAACATTCACATAAATCAAATTTAGCATAAAAACTAGATAAATCATTGATACTTTTTTTAATTAATCAAGGCTTTGAGAACATTATCCCCAATGCAACACACCGTAGTGTGCCATAGTTTATAATAAATAGATTTATTAGTTACATTCATAGGGTTATAGAAATTAGATGTGTCCAATCTAAATAGGGTGCCAAACTAAGTCACTCTCAAACAACATATGTTATAACTTGGAATCACTCTTCTTAAAAATAACATACCCTTAAGCCATTCATTTTATATACAAAATATTTCTTTTAGCTAAACTATGGATATGTAATACATCTATGAAGTTTTTATCAATTCAATCACTAACAAGTAAGTTTACCTCCCCTTAGCCAACAATTATATATTTTTTCCCTAAGTAAAACTTCCCCATAATGATGTTGTATATGTTGTAAATCACTTCTTGTGAGGAGTTATGCTATAGGATATACCTAAATCTATCAACTAGGAGCTATAAAAGCTCATGTTTAAAAAAAAAAAATCTTAAACAACTTAATCATCAAAGGAATTTTTATGGAGGAATCATCATCATTATTATTTGATATTATTTTCTTAGATACCCTAATTTTCCATAGTTACAACAACCTAACCTACACTTATAATATGTTTTATACTTTCCCTTGGACTTATATATATCCTTAGAATCATTTAGGTTACCATAATTGTTGCAATCCTCACCTCTATCTTTATTTATTCCTAGCTCATGCAATGAATCCTTGGATCCATCCAAATACTTTATCCTCATTTTCTCTATAAGCTATATGTAAATGAGGGAATCTAACTTTGGATCATCTATCAATGAACAACTTGTAGCAAGAATTAGAATATCATATGATTTGGATAATGACCATAAAAAAAAAACGTCTCCTCTTCTTTTATTTACACTTAAATACACTAAAAATGACTCAATATTGGATTAAACTCATTAAAATATTCAATAAATGACTTCTCATGCTTCATTTTAAAATAATATTATTTCATTTTTAAAAATAAATTATTAATAAGAATATTTATTTAATATATTTTCTATTCTATTCCATAATTCATATATACTATCTTCATTAAAAAATTAAAAAATAGAATTTGGTAAATATCTAATCATGTGGTGGCATGGGATTTTCTCATCGATATTTACCCTATGAATTCATCTAAAATATTTTTAGTTTTATTTCACTCTTAATGATAATCAATTTATCTCTTTGCTTTAAGAGACCACCCATATATAACTTCCAAAGTTTGAAACCAATGCCATGAAACTTATTTAAACCCAATCAAGATAAGATAAGAAATCCCTTGAGGATTTAGGTGGAGGCCTTATGTTATAGTCCTGTAAAACATTTTTAGTTTACATATCTACACATATATGTCGATAAACATCATAATGGTTAGACAAATAAATATTTACTCTATAAGAACAAGTAGTGCATGTGTGATTTATTTTTACATAAAAAGGATTTATCATTTCAAAATACCTTTGACATATTTTAATTTCACAAAACTTCTGTACAAAATCAACAATTTTTTTTTTTTGAGAGGTATCCAAATAATGCTTTGGATGTGGCTCACGGATTTGACTACCAATTATCCTTCTTACATATCTTTTATTGTGAGAGGTCCTTGTGTTATCCTTCCAATAATCTACTATTATAGATCTGAAGGCTTGAACAATTTTGTTATCTTGCTGTGGCACTCTACCCGAGAATGCCCATAACTCATTGCTATTTGGATCCTCCACTCTTTCATGCCTTCCTTTGGCTCTCATTAGAGATGATCTATTTATTTTCAAATAATTACTTGTCTTTGTAAGGTTCACCTTGTTCCTTGTTTGACTGCTTAACAGTGTTGTTGTCATCACACATCATGTGGCACAACTATCCTTCATGCATGAGGTAGAACCCACACTCTCATATGCACTCCGAGTCAAGTTCTTTACAATGGAATTTTCACTTGAGTCATTCAAAAATTTTAGCCCAAGAGACTTTATTGTGGGCGTAAATTTGAGTTGCCTCATCATTTCAACAAATAGTTGGCATCTTCCACCCTCACTTAGCTTCTTAAAAAAAAAAACTCCATATCCTCTATGCATATCTTTGACATGAAAATTTTGGAATCTTATTAGGCATCCATTTCAAAACATTGGAATCAATATCAATCAAAAATTTAGGTTTTCTATGCAAAACTCTAGGAGTTCTCAAATGTAAATTTGTGTCAACATTAGGAATGCCAACAACATTGGGGATAGATCACATACCTTCAATCGAAGGTGCAATTGATGACATACCTTGAGATTGACATGTAAACAATGTTGTACCTCCAACTTGATATGTCATTTGTGGAGTGCCTTCAAATAGAGACGTGTTTGTTGATGTACTTTCAAAACCCAATGTTGTTGATGGTGTGCCTTCAACTGTAGATGTGAATTCCAATGTACTTGAAAAACCACATGTCATTGTTGGTGTGTCTTCAACTGGAGATGTGCATTGAACTTCACCTATGGTTGATGATGTGCCCCCAACTTTGGGATCCATTTGTGTCCTTCCATGAACCTTTTTCATTTGTGCCCTTTGGTGTGCCAATTGGACATCTCTCTTAGATTGCATGAAATTTTTTGGGTGTATGGGTTGCAATTCCTTGGCTTCACGAGCTACAATTTTTGATTCTCTTCTCCTTACATTTTTGACTTCACATTCTTCCAGTGTTAGAGCCTTTGGTTATTTCCTCAACATGACGTTGAATGCTATATGTTCAAAAACACACATAGAAAAAAATTAAGTAATGCATTTTATGAAACATGTTGATATCGCTGATTACATTGCATTTTATGAAACAACCCAAAGAATTTTATGAGAGAAGACAACAAGCTGTTTGGAATTATTAAACATGTCTATGCTATAACATTTTTCATACATGCCTACCTCCATACCGCAAGAAAAGTAGGTAATGCATTTTTTCAAACATATCCATACCGTTGATTACATTGCATTTTATGAAACATATTCATATCCCTTATTAGATTGCATTGCATATCTTTAAAACTCAAAGCATTACTTTACATTACATATCTTATCAAACATTGTTGTTCCCAACCTAGGGTTTTTAGTGGGCTTCAAAAAACCCATAACTTTCGATGCATCTTGTAAAAATATATGAAACTTGGTACTAATTTTTTGTAGGACTATATGCATGTGCTGACTAAAGGATGGTTTCTAAATCATCATTTTGTGTGAGTTATTGAGGAAAATGGTTTCTTTTTGCAACTATATTGTGTAAAACCTAGTACTTTGAGGGATTTGTACAAAATTGCTTCATGTAAGTGTTTATCAATGTTAAAAAGGGTTTGAGGGGAGTATTTGGAGTGTGGAAAAGTTCTTAGGAGCAAAGAAGTGTCAAACCCGAGGTATAAGTTGCTGACACCTTTGGGAACTAGAGAATCTTGTGCTTATTGTTGTCAAAACCACATTGTGATTGTCAATCAAGCCATGAAGAACATGAATTCAAAGAAGGGTTTATAATGCTATATCTTGGGATTATTCACTACTTCTTTGGAAATGAGGTAACTTAGAAAGACAATAAGCATTTTTAATTGCACAAAATTTTCCCATTTTTTTATTTCTTAGAAAGGTAAATGGTATGAATGGATGAAAATTTGCATTAACAACTATTTGAAGTCACTTGAATTTATCTAAGCACATGATGAAGGTGAATTTTTTATGGCACAAATAAATTAATGAAAACTTGCTTTAACATTGATGAAAGCTCTTAGGTTTTCCAAATTAGTTGAAAATAAAAGTTTTGCCACAACCATCATTAATAATGAATTTTTGAATCTATTATGTCATGTTTTCCATTGTATATCTTCAAGCTCCTAAAAATTAAACTTTTACATATAGCATCCATCTAATTTAATGTTGAATTCTATGTGTAACAATGAAGATTAATAAAATCATCAAATGAATGGTCTATAAGTTGTCAAAAAAAAACAAAAAAAATCAATATAAACATCTACCTAAAATGAAATAGAGTGAATTCCACTAGCCATGCTAGAAATGGACTGCTATAAGTAATGCAAATAGAATTCATAAGAAAATTTGTGTTAATTTGATGTTGTTTAGATAATTTAAAACATGAATTCATCTAAATTATGTCATTTTTTTCATTGTTTTTCTTCAAACTCATAAAAATTAAACTTTTTTATGCAACTCCCATCTAATTCAATGTTGAATTTTATGTCCAATTGTTATGATTAATAAAATAATGAAAGGAATTTCATTTATATTGTCAAAAATAAACAAATAATAAATATAAACATTTCAATATTACCAACATGAATATATTACCTAAGATAATGTAAAATGATGTAGAAAATTCAAAATGTCTTCTTCTATGTTGTCTAGCATGCAAATTGGTGGTAAAAAGGTTATGGATCAAGCATAGATTGGTACAAAAAGGATTCAACTGCATAAAAAAGACATTTCTGAGTTGGATGAAGCACTAAACTAGACAAATGCAGAAGCATGTGGGACTGAATCATGGGGTCAACACCTATTTTATCATTTCAAGGTAAAAACACATTTGGCTCTCACCAAATTTGGTGAGCACCAAATGTGTTTCTTTGAAATGCTTTCCAAATGTAGAGAGGAAGGTAGCAAGACTTGGGATAGAGAGAGAGGGGATAGGAGTTAGAGATTAGTCTAGGTAGTGTGGTAGGGAGTGAGACCTGAGAGTGATAGAGACTTGAGAGGGATAGAGAGTTATCTAGTTATGGTGTGGGGAAAGACTTGACAATAGGAGAGGGGATGGGAGGGATGAGACCTGAGAGATACAAAAATACCAAAGGGAGAGAGAGAGAGGGAGTGTGGGAGAGGGGTTGGAGTGAAATAGATTTGTCTAGGTAGGGTGGGAGGTATGTGAGACATGATAGAGATGGAGTGTGAGAGAGGGGATCAGAGTGAGATAGATTAGTCTAGGTAGTGCGGGAGGGAGTGAGACCTGAGAGAGTGAGAGAGTAAGAATTGAGAGGATGGGAGAGTTATCCAGTTAGGATGGGGGGGAAGACCTGAGAGAGGGAGTGGGAGATATAGGGATGGGATACCTAAAACCTCAATCCTAAACCCTTAAAACCAAACCCTTAAACCATCTACCCTTTACCCTCAACACAATACCCTCTACCCTCTACCCTCAAACCAATACCCTCTACCATCAACCTTAATCCCTCAACCCTATACCCTTAACCCTTAAACCCAACTAAAATCTCTACCCTAATCCCTCAAACATATACCCTCAACCCTTAAACCCTAAACCCTAAACCCTTAAAACCTCCACCCTCTACCCTAAGCACAATACCCTCTACCCTCAACCCTTAAACCCTTTTAAACCCAAATAAAATCTCTACCCAAATCCCTCAACCCTCAACCCTTAATACCTCAACCCTTTAACCATAAAACCTTAAACCCTTAAACCCTTAAGCCCTCTACCCTTAACCCTTAAACCCTAAACCCTTAAACCGTCTACCCTCTACCCTTAATCCTCTACACTCTAACCTCAACCCTAAATCCTCAACCCTCTCTCTCTCTACTCTCTACCCTCTACCCTCTACCCTCTACCCTCAACACTCAACCCTCTACCCTCTATCCTTAACCCTTAAACCCTAATCCCTTAAACCCTCTTGAAACATAGATTTTTGGGACCCTATGGACTACTCTTGCACTTCTAGGGTTTTTCACCTAAAAGGAGAGAGATAGGGTAAAAAATGCTAATGTTTCACTCAAATTAGGATGTATGCAATGTTTTTTAATGTAAATTAACTTAACTAAATGCAACTAACTAATCTAAATGACTGAAAATGAATGCAAAACTAAGATTTATGCTTTGTTTAAAAACACAACATTGTTTGCAAAAAGGTTAAAATAATGAACAAAAATGCAACTTTTAACCAAATAGAAAGTTGTTTCTTAGAATATGTGCACTTGGAAAGCTGTAGAGTTCTAGAGAATAATCTAAAAAGCTGATGAAATCTGAACTTGGGCTGACTGGGACTCATTCGCCACCTTGGGCGAATCATTCCCATATTAGGACTTTTCTGCACAAAACCTGTTTTCTTGCAGCCGGGGATCTGAAACTGCATCTAACTCAAATCTACATCTTAGGGTGGACTCATTCACCATTCATGGAGAATCAGTCCTCTTTCTAATTTCTACAATCTCAAAAGTCAGATCTATACCTTGACACTTGTACAACAATTTTTGATAGAAACCCAATTTTGGATCTCAAAAAATTCTTACAAAACAACTTTAAAGATTTGATCTAATGGGGTATTTTCCTTAGTCAAACCCCTAGATAGGTAAATAAACCTTAAATAGAGAAAAATCTACATAAACCCTAGCCTTAGATGTGTTAAAGACTAGGAAAAGATGAAATGTAAGAAGGGCCCTATTCTATTGCTCTAGAACAAGACATGCAAAAGTGATTGAAATGATGCAAGATCTCAACCCTAGAAACATTACAACACACAAAACATAGGAGTAAAATGACATGAAAATGCTAAACAAGCACAATGCAAACCTTAATTTGAAGATAGAGTGAAAATGGAAGATGGAATCATTAGGAAACCAAGTCCTTAGGCATGATTTGGTGGCTAGTTGCACCTCTTCACCCTAGATTTTTTCATGATTCACCATAGGAATCCATCATAAAAACTTTGCAATGTTGGATCTTGACAAGAAAAGTGAGCTTCAAGACCTACAAAAACCCTAGTTTGCTGCCCTAAAACTTTAACTTTTGCTAATGAAACTTGTTGTAGAAGACTTTACCCTAAAAATTGCTCTTGAGAGATGATAAAAAGATGATAAAAGTTATGTAAAATGACTTGAAATGTGTATTTATAATAAAAAACACCTTATTTTCCCATTAATTAGACCTAAGAGGCTGACATTCACTGTAAATAAAAAGTTAAATTGATTAAATTCCTACTTAATTTTGAATTTTCCCTCAAAGGGGACTCATTTGCCACCCTTGGCGAATAGGTCCCACCAAAGGGGACTCATTCGCCCAAGGTGGCGAATGGGTCCCACTACTATTGTTTGAAGGTGGGTTGTCAGGGTATGATGTCATTAAATGTTGTTTGTCAGGTTTTATGTGATTTCTCAGGTCAAACATGCTAGATCAAAATTAATAGGTCTAAGGGGCCTATAAATGTTGTTTTGAAGGAGAAATGATGTGAGGGGACTCAAAATTGGGTTCAATTATGTGTGAATTGTCTCTTTTATCAAGAGGGTCCAATTTTCTATGGCACACCTCTATCCTTAAACCATAAACTCTAAACTCTAAACCTTAAACCCTAAACCCTAAACCTTAAACCCTAAACCCTTAAACCCTAAACCCTAAACCCTTAAATGATCTACCATCTACCCTTAACCCTCTACCCTCTACCCTCGACCCTTAAACCCTAAAACACTCAACACTCAACCCTCAACCCTCTACCCTTAACCCTTAAACCCTCTACCCTTAAACCATAAACACTAAACCCTAAACCCTAAACCCTTAAACCCTAAACCCTAAACACTTAAACCCTCTACCCTCTACCCTCTACCCTTAACCCTAAACCCTTAAACCCTAAACCCTTAAGCCCTTAAACCCTCACCGTTAACCATTAAACCCTAAACCCCTAAACCCTAAACCTTAACCCTAAACCCTTAAACCCTCTATCATCTATCCTTAACCCTCTACCCTCTACCCTCAACCCTAAAACCCTCTTACCCCCCTCTCTCTCTCAACCCTAAAACCCTCAAACCCAACCCTCAACCCTCAACCCTCAACCCTCAACCCTCAGCCCTCTACCCTTGCCATTAAACCCTATACCCTTAAACCCTCTACCCTTAAATACTCTACCCTTAAACCATAAACCATAAACCCTAAAACCTAAACCGTAAATGCTTAAACCCTCTACCCTCTACCCTCTACCCTCAACGCTGAAACCCTCAACCCCCTCTATCTCTCTCAACCCTAAAAACCTCAACCCTCAACCCTCAACCCTCTAACCTCTACCCTTAAACCCTATACCCTTAAACCCTCTACCCTTAAACTGTAAACCATAAATCGTAAACCCTAAACCAAAAACTAAAACCCATAACCTAAACCTAAACCCTCCTCTGCCCTCTACCGGAAATCCTAAAACCTCAACCCTCCTCTCTCTCTCAATGCTACACCCTAGATACCCTTAAACCATAAACCATAATCCCTAAACCCTAAACCCTTAAACTATCTACTGTCAACCCTAAACCCCCAACATTCTCTCTCTACCCTCAATCCTTAAACCCTAAATCCCTCAACCCTCAACCCTTTACCCTTAAACCCCTAAACCCTTAAACCGTCTACCGTCTACCCTCAACCCTCAACCCTCTATCCTCAACCATAAACCCTCAATCCTCTCTCTCTCTCTCTATATATATATCATGTCTCCCTCCATCCATTCCTCCATCTCTATCATAATCCATCAACTCTATACCCTTAACCCTTAAACTCTTAACACTCAACCATAAAAACTCAACCCTCAACCCTTAAAGCCTAAAGCCTTAAACCCTCTACCCTTTACCTTCAACCAAGTACCCTCTACCCTCAACCCTAATCCCTCAACCCTATACCCTCAATCCTTAAACCCAACTAAACTCTCTACCCTAATCCCTCAATCCTCAACCCTCAATCCCTCAACCCTTAAACCCTCAACCCTGTACCCTGTACCCTATACCCTCAACCCTTAAACCCTAAAACCTAAACCTTGAAACCTAAACCCTCTACCCTCTACCCTTAACCCTTAAATGCTAAACCCTTAAACCTCTATCATCTACCATATACCCTTGACCCTAAACCATCAAGCCCCCCCTCTCTCTCTCTCTCTCAAGTCTCTCCCTCCTACCCCTTCTCCCACTCTCAGGTTTCTCTCTCACTCACTCCCTCTATTTCTCTCCCCTCTACCATTAACCCTCTACCCTCTACCCTTAACCCTTAAGCCCTCTACCCACTACCCTCTACCCTAAACCATCAACCCTATAGGTCCTTAGCCATATGCCCTCAATTATCAACCCTTTAAATTAAACATTGTATCCTCAAATCTTATCTATCTCTGTCCCTCCCTTCTCTTCTCTCATCTCTATCTCACTTCTTCCTCCATCCATTAATCCTCTCTACCCTAATCCCTCAACCCTATACCATCAACCCTTAAACCCTCTACCCTCTACCCTCAACCCAATACCCTCTACCCTCAAACCTAATCCCTCAACCCTATACCCTCAACTCTTAAACACTAAACCATAAAACCTCAACCCTCTTTCTCTCTCTCACTCCCTCTCACTCCCTCTCACTCTCTCTCAAGTCTCTCCCTCCTACCTGAGAGAGGGGGAGTTAGAGGGAGTGAGAGATAGAAGGATGGGAGAGAGATATAGGGATTCAGTGAGAGAGAGTGATAGAGAGACCTGAGACATGGAGAGGGGGTAGGAGGGAGAGACTAGAGAGAGAAAGGTGGGGAGAGGGTGTGGGAGGGATAAACCTGAGAGAGATGGAGAGGGAGAGAGGGTGGGACATTGGGATGCAGATACCTAAGAGGGAGAGAGAGAGGGTGGGAGGGAGATACCTAAGAGAGAGGGAGTGAGAGAGATGGCGGGAGTGTGTGTGTGTGTGTGAGAGAGAGAGAGAGAGAGAGAGAGAGAGAGAGAGAGAGAGAGAGAGAGAGAGAGAGAGAGAGAGAGAGAGAGAGAGAGAGAGAGAGAGAGAGAGAGAGAGAGAGAGAGAGAGAGAGAGAGAGGAGGGAGGGAGAGGGAGGGAGAGGGAGAGGTGGGAGAGGGGTTGGGGAGGAGAGACCCTAAGAGATTAGGAGAGAGATGGAGTGGGAGATAGAGGGAGTGAGAGAGAGAAGAGAATTGAGAGAGGGAGAGGGTGGGAAAGATAGGAGAGAGAGATAGAGAGAGAGAGGGAGGAGAGAAAGAGATAGAGGGAGAGAGGATAATGGGAAGAGATAGAGGAGTGAGTAGGAGATAGCAAAGAGACCTGGGAGAGGGAGAGAGGGGGTGGGAGAGAGGAGCAGAGAGAGAGAGGGAGAGGTGAGGTGGGAGGGAGATACTTGAGAGAGATATAGAGAGAGAGAGGGAGAGATGGGGAGATAGATGGGGGGAGGTAGAGAGGAGAGTGGGAGAATGGGGAGTGACTATGAGGAGGGAGAGAGGGGGTGGGAGAATTAAAGTCCTAAAAAGAGAGAGAGAGGGAGAGGGGGTGGGAGGAGGAATAGAGAGAGAGAGAGGGAGAGGGAGTGAGAGAGAGAGAGAGAGAGAGAGAGAGAGAGAGAGAGAGAGAGAGAGAGAGAGAGAGAGAGAGAGAGAGAGAGAGAGAGAGAGAGGGGGGGGGTAGGATGGAGAGACAGAGAAAGAAAGATAACAACCTAAGCAAGGGTGATGGAGTGAGAGAGACAAAATGACTAGAGGGGGAGAGAGAGAGGGGGAGTGTGAGAAACGAGATTGGAGTGAGATAGAGTTCTCTAGGTAGGGTGGGAGGGAATGAGACTTGAGAGAGGAGATTGGAGTGAGAGAGAGTAGTCTAGGTAGTGTGGGAGGGAGTGAGACTTGAGAGAGAGAGACTTTAGAGGGATCTAGAGAGTTATCCATTTAGGGTAATGAGGTAGTGAATGTATGAAAGGTAAAACCTCAATTATCCATCTACAATCATAAACCACACACTCTCAACATTATCAAAGTGGCCGACCAAAGAGGGGATTTAGTTAGATTTTGTTCAAAGCAGGTCATTTGGCGAGCACCAAATTTGGCACTCGCCAAATGGTAAATCACATTTGGTGCATGCAAAATTTGGCGCTTTCTAAATGTGATGTGTCATTTGGTAAGCACCAAATTTGGCACTCGCCAAATGACCTACTTTGGATGAGTGAATTGATAGGATTTGCCAAATTTCCTCATTTTTTCATCTGTGATCACCGTGACATTTTCACATCTTTCAATGCAAGTATATAATAAAATTGTGATGGCCTTAACCTCTCTCTTAACTATCTAAATATATAATTATTTTTTTGTTTTGATTTAGTTAAGATTTTGATCCATAAATTCTATTGTAAATACCTCCATTTTTGATCAAAAAACAACATGTGCTAGTTTTAGGATAGATTTATACTCATTCATCAAAATGTGAAAAAAATTATATTTTTTAATACTAGACTCCATTCTACACATGATGAAAAAAATCAATTTTTGATTAGTTTTCAAAAAATTTAGGGGGGAGCACACTCAAATTTTAGCTTTTTAGCATGTGTCCACTATCAAAATTCATAAAATGTTATATATTCATTAAAAAAATTATCTGAAAGAATGAGTATAAACTACATGGTGTTAGATAATTTCTCACCATTCGAATTTTTGAAATTCTAAAAAAAAGTTAATCAAAAAAGGGGGAGCCCTCAGGCGCCATCCTATTTTTTATTTATAAAACAGGACCTATTCCCCCCCCCTTTTTGAGACCCTTAATCTTCATTAATTTAAAAAAGAATTAGTAGCTTAGAAACTAAACTCGGAGAACTTCAACTCTCGTTCTTGCTGCATCTAGAAATTTTGATTGTAACTATCTTCATTTTCTCGTGCAAATAAGAAAATTGCCGATTTCAAAAAAAAAAGTGGCATCTTAAGAGTCAAAATTGTGTCACAAATCCATGCACTTACGCCTATGCGAATCATATGTTTCTAAAAATATCTCAATCATGAAAAAGGAAGGTGCCCCCACATGTAATCTCAAAAGATAACACATAAGGGATCCATGGATTCGGGTTCAACACATGTATTTGCTACTATGATATAATAGAGCTTGGAACTATCATCATTCCCCAAATACCTCTTAGAACAACAAACACTAAGGAGGAATGACACACAAGAAGATAGAAGACAAACAATTCTTTTGGGTCAACATGGAAGAGACAATGATTATGACATATAAAAGAATGTAGATGCAAATAGAAGAATGTGATGAAAAATTTCATTTTCTTTGTATCCGTACATTGATGGAGTAACAAGGGTCATCCAAAGATAACTCACAAACATAACTTCACACCAAATAGCACAATATAGGGGATCACATTACATACACTCAAAGACAAATAAGAATAGAAAAATAGTATGTCACATGCGAGGCAACCTATAGTATGTTTTTTGCATCCCAATCGTGTTCATCATATTTGAGAGATGGATAACTAGCCAAAGGAGAAATGACAAGTACCACACTAGGATAATCATCAGGTTCAACACATGGTGATGCACTCTTTTTAGGAGGATCACCACAATTGCATCCATCTAAGTGAAAAGAAGTGAAAAACAATAAATTTAATTCATTATGCACTTCTTCATCAATTTTAGCAATCTCATCATCATCATCCAAGTTAATTAGAATAGGAGGCCTAATGACAATGTCTATTATATGTTTTTGTTTTTGTTTTGGCTTAGAAGTTTCATGTTGTGGAGAAGGTGGAGAGTCATCATGCTTTGTTTCATTTGGTTTGTTCTTTTCTTCTAATTGACAAGCAATAGCGCAATGTCTATGCCTACACTCTTTAGCATTTTGATTTTGCATGGTTTTCAAGTTGTGATGGTGTAGGAGCAAGTTTATCAACCATCAATCTTTTTTGTTCTTGTAGGGAGGAACAGAAGGGACATGGGTGAGTTGTGAAACCACTTTCTATTTAGGCTTATAAACTTGTTTTATTTTAGGAGAAACAAAGGGAAATGTATGGTTATCTCTTGGTCTCTTGTAGGATATAGGTGGTAGAATAGCATCATATCTTGTTTCTTTTAGTTCAATTATAGGTTCATCCACAACATTTGGAGTTAAAGGAACAACTATGGTTTTTTCAATTTTAGATGGGATATTGGCAAGGGATTTAACTCTACTATATGCTTCTCTTTGAACTTTTGAGAGGATTTGAAAAATAAATCTTTGCATGAGGTTTTATAAGTTCTATAGGTTTAGGCCAAAAGAAATCCAACGTGAAGTTCTCTTGGGAAGACAAACGATTAAATCCACTATGATGCACTATAAAAATTTGGTTGCCAAATGGAAATTTAAAGTACTTGTGGATGACTGACAAGATGACATTCATGGAGTGTAGCCATGGATAGCCCAACTTCACATGAAATTGATTAGTCATCGAGATAATGAAGAATGATACATCTAATTTCTTTGGTCCAAATTTTAATGGAAGAGTAATCGAACCTATCATAGAGTGAGAAAAACCATCATGTGTTTTGATCCATGCATTTTATTTTTCATAAGAATCTTGGTAAAGTTCATGCATAAATAATAATGCCTCAGTGATCACATTCTCTACACATATGGGATAAATTAATATCCCATTTTAGGCTTTTCACTAATTCTTCTGGCTATCTAAAGAGGACCATCGAGTGCATGCATAATTATATCACTGTTTGTGATGCAGGAGCATCCAGTGGTGTAAGGGCAATCTTGCATCACCCAAAAATAGCTAAATTTCAAGCTTCTCAGTTTTTAGATGTTTTTACATTTTTGGATACCCTTTTCGTCATAATGAAATTCTCAATTTACAGTTTTTATTTTCTATTCCCGGGTTGAAAGATATTGCAGTTTTAGTTTCCCAGATTTGCACCTGAAAACCTTCTGAGTTGGATTTGAGGCACTTAGAGCTTCCGGAATGGCCCTGAAACTTGCCGAAATTGGTGTAGTGAATTTTAAGCGCATTCTTGACTTCGAGACCTTTCCAACGGTTCAAACAGTTCACGAATCGGAGCCCCGGATCAAAAGTTATGGCCTTGGGAAGTTGGCGCATTTTCTAGAAGATA
>VDFB02193867.1:486168545-486259665 GCA_007258455.2 Sequoia sempervirens | reverse complement strand
TATCATTCTTAACATTCACCACCTCACTTAGATCATTAATTTTTAGTTTCAAAGGGGCACAACTAGCACAAAAAATAGTATCCAAATGATGGTCTTTAGGGGCATTGTCCATGTTAACACAAAGGGTAGGGGAATCTAAAGGGCTGGAAGGGTTGGTTGATAGGGGAGACTTGGAGGCTTCAAAAAATTCTTCCCGAACAAGGGATCCATCAAGAGAACCTTTAGGGGAGGGGTACAATGAATTGTTGGAATTCATAAGTGCATTGCTAGTAGAAACATTTAGAATGATTATTCATATAATTCATAAAAAAACTAGAATATCATCAAAATTCTTAGTTAATAACTCATGTACATTCTCAATATTTATAATAATAAATTCTAATGGAAAACTCTTCTATCACATGTCACTACACTTGAAAAGTTTAAAAATGATTGAATATATCCTCAACATATTTTATCATATCAATGTTATGTAAAGGGGCATAGTTCCACATGTATGTATAAATTTCACAAATGGGAAATTTGGTGGAATTATATTACATTCCAATATTTCAACCATATATTTCATTATCTAAAGAGCATTATTTAGCACTTCATCCCTCTCACATTCATCTAAATTAGAAAGCATTGCATTGTGACCACACTTTTCTTAACCTTATAGATATCCTACACTTTATCTACATATTCCAACTACATGTTGCATCGACTTACCACTTTAATCCAAGGGCACAAGAATCTCTTACATAGTCTCGAAGAGATTGTAACATTTTTACACACACCACTAGCACAAGCACATGTGGTCCACCACATGGAATAGTAAAATATGTCATTATTCTAGCTAGAGAGAACAAACATATATTGCATCCATTCACATTGCATTTATTATCCTTATCAAGAATTTTATAAGTATGTTGAGGTACATGTGACTTATTTTAAAAATTATTTGCAAAAATTATTTTTATTTATCTTTAGTAATCCCATTCAATGTTATTATTTAGTTTTCATGAGTTAAAGTATAGGTTTTGTGAATGAAATTTTATATAAATGATAATGCTAACACTTATTCAAGAAAAATATTTGTGAATGAATATATATATTGCAAGAGCATCCAGGCTATACGAGCAATCTTGCATCAATCTGTGTTTTTTCTTTTCCAAATAAGGGTTGAATCGGCTTCAATTAGTTGAGTATGGAGGTTTTAAGGAGTTTGGGATTTTGGATGTAATAGGAGGACATAAAAATTTAGTGTGAATGGTGTTCATTGAATCGGCTCATCGGTGGGAGATGGGGATTTCAAAGAGACATTGTTTCATGTCCCTTTGACATGGTGATAACATAAGGTACTAGCAGCAATGATGGTTGTGAATGATTCCCATCAAAGGGAGATGAAAATATTGGTGGGATGTTATGAGGAGTTCCTTCAACATTCTAATTTCACACCTCATCGAGGAAATAGGCATTTATTATTGGGACATCTTATGGAGTTTGTTCGATACTCCAATAGTGTTAGGCAAAGCTTTTTTAGTGAGAAGTCTTTGGAATATCAATGTGACTTTCTTCAAAGTCTCTTTGACATGGCAATAAGGTGGAACAAAATGATAGTGAAGGATGACATCAACAGGACAAGTGGTGGTGTGTGATTGATCAATGTGTCAAGTCACAAGGTTGATGGTTAGTTGTATGATGACGAAAAAGGGAGATGATGTCATGAATGACAAGTGGTGACAAAGGATTGAATGGGTGAATTCAAGAAGGTTCTTCATCGGATGGACAAGTGGATTTCGACAGGACTGCAATTTAAGTCCCTTTGACAAGCTGATGGGACTTCATCAATGAGACTTCACCATTTCAAAAGGAGTTATTTGGGAGTCCCTCTAATGAAGTGATAAGCATATCAAGGCTGAAATATGGCTATTTGTGGAGATCTTAGTGGGACCTAATAGGAAGGTAATGAGGATGGAGTTTGATTATGTGGATGGATGAATGGCAAGATGTGATTGGGTGATAGGTCAATTTGCATCATTTTTGCGAATTGAAAATGGTGAAGAGGATGGTGGTGAGGTATCAGTGAGAGATGTCATTGGTGAGACTCGAATCTATCTCAACCCAATAATGTAATTTGTTTTTGATAGCGTGGCATGAATGTGGTGATTGATAGCAGACAATGATGAAACCATTCTGGTTGGTGATTGAAGGAAGTAGTAGTACTAATGCAAGAAAGGTAAAAGCATTATATGAAGATCAGATTATAGGATACCCTAGATGGTTGGCATGGTTACAATGAAGGAGAAACCTTACTGGAGAAGATAAAGAGGAAAGGATATATAAACCCATCAAGAGGAGATAAGATGGGGGTTGGGAGAAGAGAGATGATAAGGAAGGGAGGAGAGGCTAGACTAAAGAGAGTCAGTTGTAACAGTCTGGTGGTAAGATCTAAAAGCCTAGGGCAAATTTTTCTTAGATTTGTAGAGTTGTAGATTATTGCAACCAAATCCCATATGATGGAATGAAATATTGTAATGTGATTTTAGCAATAAAAGAAATCTCTGCTTTTCTCTTGCATTTTTGCTATGAAAAATTATGTTGTTGTGGCAATTTTTAGTTTGTAAGGGGAGTACCCTTCATCAAGTGGTATCAAAGCTAGAATATCTTGATAGTACAAAGTATGAACCAAGACTTATAGGTGAAGAGTGGTGAAGAGTGATGTGGTGAAGCTACAAGAGAGAGAGTTGTGGGAAAGAATGTTTGTTTTAGGCATGAAAGAGGGTTTGTTACTACTATCCTTTAGTAGATATAAAGCTGGGTAGAAGGTGAAGAGTTCCTCCATTAAGAGAAGGTGGGTAGAGGAAGCATCTTCCAGAGTCTTTGTTGGGTAGAGAATAGTTGTGTGAGTGAGATATTGTTTCAAGGAGTACTTGTAACTGTAGAGGGAATTTTTAAAGCATGAGAATGTGTGGAAAGTGATTGATGAAATGTTGAAGAAAAAAGACAATAAGTTCTTCATAGTGATAAATGTAGGTGAATAGGATGGAGAAAATATTGCAGAAGTATGTTTTGAGGATAACATGAAAGAAGATGGTGAGATTATAGCAGAGGATGAGAAGCCAAAATAAAGTTCATAAGTCAAAGAGGAAACTAATATTGCAGCAGTAGATGAGTGTCCTTTGGAGGACTTGAAAGTGTTGGAAAATGATGGTGCAACTAAGAGTGAAGGAGAAAAAGATAGGGCAACAGATAGTGGTGAGAAAAAGGCTGTAGAAAACGAGGTAATACACAATATTTTTCATTTTTATGATGAAGATGATAATATATTTTGCGTAGATGATAGAGTTACAAAAAATGATAATATTGATTAATATTTTGTTAAATTTGACAAAGATGGTGATTTGCATACTTTGAATAAGTTGGTTCAAATAGAGTTTTCTAGTGAAGTTTGGTATGCAAAGAAGGATTTGTATGGTGTTGTAGGGTTAAGTGTAGGTGCACATTGGTGGAGGTGGAAAAGCTATGGTGGGTTGAATCCCACAAGATTAGAGGTGAATGAGAGATACATTTGGAGGTGGTGGTTGGGCTATGGTGTAGTTCATTCCACATGTCAAGAAAGAGGAGTAAAGAATAGAGTTTTTAAAGGAGGAGGTTGCTTGTTCTAGCTAAGTGTTGGAAGAGGAGAGAGGAGATGCAATTTCAGGTACCAATTTCAAAAATGGGGTTGGTTGAGGATTGTTTATAGCATGAAAGGGTGGTACTACAACTCAAACTCATTTTGTGAATCCATATTCAAAAAATTCTTCCTTCCCTGGGTGTCTGATGTAGGAGCATTTATGGTGTATGAGAAATCTTGCATCAATCTATGTTATTTGTTTTTCAAATAAGGGTTGAATTAGCTTCAGTTAGCTAAGCATGGAGGTCTATAGGAGTTTGGGATTTTGGATGTAATAGATAGACATTGGCATTCAGTTTTAACAATGTTAGATGAATTGGCTTATTGGTGGGAGATGGAGATTTTGAAGAGATTGTTTTGTATATCTTTGACATGGTGATAACAAAAGGTATTGGTAGCAATGATGGTTACAAATGATTCCCATTAAAGGGAGATACAAATATTGGTAGGATGTTATGAGAAGTTCCTTTGACATTTTGATTTCGCACCTCATTGAGGAAATAGGCGTATATCAACGGAATGTCTTATGTAGTTTGTTCATTACTCCAATAGTGTCAGAAAAAGCTTTTCTGATGAGACTTTGGAAAATCATTGTGAGTTGCTTCAGAGTCTCTTCAACATGTCAATAAGGTGGAACCAAATGACAATGAAGGATGACATCAACAAGACAAGTGGCGGTGTGTCATTGATCAACGTGTCAAGTCACATGGTTGATGGTTAGTTATACGATGAAGACAAAGGGAGATGATGACATGACTGACAAGTGGCGATAAAGGATTGAACAAGTGATGTCAAGAAGGTTCTTCATCGGGTGGATAGGTGGATTTTAGCAGGATTGCAATGTGAGTCCTTTTGACAAGTCGATAGGTCTTCATCAATGAGAATTCACCATTTTGGAAGTAGTTATTTGGGATTACCTTCGACGGAGTGATAAGCGTATCAAGGTTGACATGTGGCTATTGGCAGAGATCTTGGTGGGACCCGATAGGAAGGTAATAGTGATGGAGTTTGATGATGTGGATAGATGGATGGTGAGATGCGATTGGGTGATAGGAAAATTTGCATCATTGTTGCAAATTGCAAATAGTAATGAGGTATTGACGAGAGAGGTCAATATTGGTGAGACTCAAATCTGTCTTAGCCCAATAATGTAATTTGTTTTTGATATTGTGGCATGAATGTGGCGATCAATAGCAGACAATGGGGAAACCATTCTTGTTGGTGATTGAAGTAGTGGTACTAAGGCAAGATGAGTAAAAACATTAAATGAAGATCGGATTATAGGACACCCTAGATGGTCAATGTTGTTACAGTTTGTTGGATGTTATGGTGTGTTTTTGATATGTGGTTGTCATTAATGTCAAAACTATTAGCATTGTTGTATTAGAAGCTGTATATGTCGAGGATATTGAGAAAATTATTATAAGAAATGCTACAGGTTGTCAGTGGTGAAGTGAAGTTTAGTCTATCGGTGTATTTAGTATGTTTTTGTTAAGAGGTTGTGGACTAAAGGTTTTCTTGTTGAGTATATCTAGTTTATCCACATCAAGTTTCATAGATCTGTGTGAAGATTTGATCAGGATATGAAGATTTGTATTTTGACAATTTTTTGTTACTTTAGTTTGTGTTCTTGAATGAAGATCATGTGATTTCAATTAGTTAAGTTGTTGTGGATTCCTCTCCAGTGTTTCATGATGCTTGTGGATGTTTCTAGTTCATGCTCTATTTGTGTTGCACATCTGCATTGATCGTTGTGCTCGGGATCCAAGATTTTCTCTTGTGTTCATGTTTTTCATGTTCTTAGCCGACTAGGTGTTTAAACGTGTTGTGGATCATCAAGGAGTAATTAATTGAAGTGGTTCATGTTTGAGGATTTTATTTTCATTCTTCACTATGTTGTCACCAACCTTGGTTGATTCGCATGAATAATCTTTATTGATTTGGGCTGATTGTTTATATTCATTTTATTATTTTGTTGAATCCAACTTATAGCAATGTAATTTCTTGTTGCGAATATATAAAAGCAATTGTTTTATCATTTGAAGGCATGTGTTTGCGAAGTGTACGAGTCCTGTGTATGAATAATGTATAGATAATTCAAAGGAAGAGCAGAGTGTGAAGAAGAGTGAAGAAGAGTGAAGAAGTGTTCATGAGCTTAACCAGAACTATGATCAGGCATTAGCAAATGCTACTTTTCATAGTTCAAAACTTGATGGATTTAATTAGAACCTTTATATAAGACAATGTGTCTTCCTTTGGGAAATAAGCCTATTTTTATTTGAGTAGTGAGCTCTAGGAAGTGTTACTGAATGCATATGCATTCCTCATTCATATTTTCTTATACTTTTAATATGGTATAATCTTGTGGACTGACCACCGTAGTTTTTCCCCTAACAGGGTTTCCACGTAAAAATATTGGTGTTATGTGTGATTCTGGTGTGTTGTTCATTTATGCTTTCATAATTAATGACCAGATATGAGAATAAGGTTAATAAGTTGAATAAGTTTGAAATTTTGTGACAACTGATTCATCCCCCCATTAGTTGTCTACCCTTGAGTTTCCAACAATTGGTTATCAGAGTAGGTTCCTTGGAAGAATTTTAACAAGTTGAGGTGATCTAGGATGGTGACTTATAAGAAGGATAGTCTTAGATTTGATGGAACAAATTATTCCTTGTAGAAGAATCGAATGGAGTGCCATCTAAGATGAATTGGTGAACTCTACTAGAGAATTACAAGTAATAGATATGTTATTCCACCTATTAGTACTTATGCTGAGTATAATATTAGGGCTGAGGAAGCATTGTTGAGTGCTTTGACTGATACTGAGATGACAAATGTGATGGATCTAAAGACTGCTTATGAGATCTAGAAAAAGTTGAAGACCTTGTATGAAGGTGATGCTAATGTGAAGATTGCTAAGCTACAAAGTCTAAAAGGGAAATATGAAAAGTTGAAAATGGGTGATGACCAAAATGTTACTACTTTCATGCAAAGAGTGAATGAACTTGTGTGTGGTATTAGATGTGCTAGTGGACATATAGATGAGTCTGAGATTGTTGCTAAAGTTCTTAGATCCTTTCTTGATTCCTACAAAGTCAAGGCTAGTGCTATTGAAGAGCTCTAAACTATGACAAATGTTACCAAAGATATGTTGATTGGTAAGCTTACTGCTTTTGAGTTGAGTGAATTTGGTGATGCACTTCCTAAGGTTGAATCTGCATTCAAGGCCACTACTTCTGGAAGAGATAAACAAAGATATGATCTAGGTGAAAGTTCATCTAGAAAGACATTAAATTATGAGGATTTGAAATGAGATAGCTCAATGAAGAAGAAAGAGAGCTTGAAGAAATTGAAGCATGAATTGTGAAAAGAGAAGCCAGAGGACAAGGTAAGTATAAAGGGAATTTTCCTATTAAATGTTTCTCTTGCAATAAGATAGGTCATTTTGCATCAAGGCGTCCTGAGAGAGTTTCCAAGCCAAGATTTAACAAGCCTAAATTCCAAAAGAAGTGTTACTATGCTGTTGATGAAGGTGTGATAGATGATGAATCTGATAGAGGAAATGCAAGTGAAGATGTATTTGTGTTTATTTCTAGCAAGGAAATTAATCTTGTGTCTACTAAATCTACTAGGTGTACAAATGTGGAGAAAGCCCTAGTTGCTCGAGTTGAAGAGAAAGATGAATGGGTAATTGACAGTGGTTGTTCTCATCATATGATAGGAGATAAAAGTAAGTTTGTGAGTTTGGAAAATTATGATGGTGGTGTTGTGATATTTGGTGATAATACAGCTGGAGTGATCTGTGGAAGAGGATGCATTTCTATTGATGGTAAGAATAATACTAATGATGTCTTGCATGTTGAAGGTTTAAAGAATAATATTTTGAGTGTTGGACAGATGGTTGATAAGGGATACAATCTTCAATTCATGGATGGTAAGTGCAAAATATTGAGAAATTCTAGAAATGTGATTGCATCAGGTATATAAACAAAAGGTAATATTTTCCACCTGAGTGCTACTAGTAAAAGTTGTTTGATTGCTCAAATTGATGAAAGTTGGTTGTGGCATAGGAGAATGTGTCATGTTAACTTTGATAATATATTCAAGATAAGTTCCACTAAGGTTGTGAGATATCTTCCTAAGTTGATGAAACCTACTAATGCAATATGCAAAGAATGTTATTTAGGAAAGCAAACAAGAATTTCATTTTGGAGTAAACAATAAAATTCAAATGGATTGTTGGATCTTGTGCATACTGATTTATGTGGTCTTGCTAGAACTAGAAGTTTACAAGGATACAAATACTTCATGTTGATTATTGATGACTATTCAAGGATGATGTGGGCTACTTTCTTAAGGGAGAAATCTAAAGCTCTAGAAAATTTCAAGATCTTTAAGGCTATGGTTGAGACAAAGACAAGTATGAAGATTAAGTGTCTGAGATCAGAAAGAGGTGGTGAATTCACTTCTGGTGAGTTTAATTATTTTTGTGAAGAGCATGTAATAAAGAGATAGTTATCTGTACCGAGGACCCCTCAACAAAATGGAGTTGTGAAAAGGAAGAATATAATAGTTCTAGATGTTGCTAAAACCATGATGTTGGAAGGAAATGTACCTCATATCTACTAGAGAGAAGTTGTGAGTATTGTTGTGTACACACTTAACCAGGTACAAATCAAAGGTGATACTGGTAAGACTCCTTTTGAGCTATGGACTGGTCAAAAACCTACTGTTAGATATTTCAAGATCTTTGGTAGAAAGTGTTATATCAAAAGAGATGAAGACATAGGAAAGTTTTATGCTAGGAGTGATGAAGGAATCTTTCTAGGTTATGCTACTAAAAGTAAGGCCTACCGGTGTTATAATAAAAGATTGAAGAAAATGGTTGAAAGTGAAAATGTTAAGGTTGATGAATACTTTGGTACACTATCTAGAACCTGTGGATATGATTTTGATGATCAAAATGATAGTAGGGTATGTGCAGGAACATGATGGGCCAAAAAGTGGCAATATGATGGGTATGTGGCTGACAACTTTTATTTTACCCAAAATTGATGAAATGAAAAGGGTTTTTAAAGGACATTCTCAACTTTCCACCAATATAAATTATGCTTTACTTTGAATTTAATAAGTAATTATTATTCATTTTCTATTCAAATTATGACTAAAGTCCTAATTGATAGGCTGATTGAAAAACATCTATAGCTTTCAAATGGTATCACATTTTTTGAATCCAAAACATCGTCACATTCTATGCTTTGCATACTATAGGATTCAAAAAGAAAAATTGAATTTCATGAAGTTTTTGACTAGGTTAAGGTGGTGAGACATATCGATTTTGTTTTTTTTTTAAAGTTGTAATAAAAAATTCATAATTAATTATTTACTTGGAAAAAAATTACAAAAAAATATGCATCACATTAGGACATGAGTCCTCTACTTATATCTAAAATCTTATAAAAAGATATTATCATTTTATTATGGTTAGGGTGGTCAGATAGACACCTACTTCTTATTTTTTCCTTGAAATTTAAGTACTATTGCATTGAAATTTCAATTTTTCACCAAATAGATTTTTTTTTAAACAAACCTAGTATTTTAGAAACTACATTCAATTTGCTATAGATTCTATTCTTACATATTTTTGAAATAATATAGATAACTTATTCAAATTTTTACAAGTTTCCTAACTCTGATTTTTCTAAATTTTTTGCCACTTAAGGGCCTGTTTTTTCCATGATGATCCTATAGATGCCTAGTACAAACAAAGGTCAAACTTCAAGTCAAGTCCAAATCATTTTGGTAAATTAGGAAAATCAAGAGGAAGGAGAAACTAGTGGAAGAACATAAGAGAGATTAGAAGAGCCTAAAGTTGAAGAACATTCTAAGAAGACTTCGAGTACCTATGTAAGATTGAATCATTTAGAGAATCAGATCATAGGTGATAAAAACAAAGGTGTCCAAATTAGGAGAAAGATTGCAAAAGAATATTTTTTGATTTCAAAGACTGAGCCTAACAATGTGAATGAAGCATGCAAAGATGAACATTGGGTTGAAGCAATGAAAGAGGAACTGCAACAAATTGAAAAGAATGATACATGGATTCTTGTTCCCAGACCTAAGGATAAGAATGTAATTGGAACTAAATGAGTCTTTAGAAACAAATTGAATGAACAAGGTGAAGTGGTTAGAAACAAAGCAAGACTGGTATGTAAGGGATATTCACAGATGGAAGGTATTGATTTTGAAGAAACCTTTTCCCTTGTTTCTAGAATTGAAGCTGTGAGATTGTTTCTTTCTTATGCTACTTACAAAGACTATAAAGTTTATCAAATGGATGTCAAGTATACTTTTATAAATGGCGATTTGGAAGAAGAGGTGTATGTTGAGAAACCAGATGGACTCTGGTTGATTGATCAGGGAGATATGGTTTGTCGATTAAAGAAAGCATTGTATGGACTCAAACAAACCCCTAGAGCATGGTATGCTAAATTGGATAAGTACTTGGTGAAGCTTGGATTTAGCAAAGATACTACTGATAGTAATCTGTATTTCAAGAATGATGATAAATATTTGATTGTGGAAGTTTTGTTAATGATATCATATTTGGAGGAGATGATAGCTTGTGCATGAAGTTTGCTAATGAGATGCAGAATGAGTTTGAGATGTCAATGATTGGAGAGATGAAATTCTTATTGGGATTGCAAATTACTCAGTTAGATAAAGGGATCTTTATATCTTAGTCCAAGTATGTAAAAGAATTGCTGAATAAATTTGGTATGGTAGATTCAAAGCTAGTTGGTACACCCATGGTGACCGGATGCAAGTTGACAACTGATGATGATTCTCTAAAGGATAATAAGACTAGATATAGATCAATGATTAGTGGATTGCTTTATTTGACTCAAACTACTCCTGGTATCATGAATTCTATATGTATTTTTGCAAGATTTCAAGCTAATCCTAAAGAATCTCATGTGACTACTGTGAAGAGGATTTTTAGATACTTGAAGGGGACAATTGATTTTGGTCTATGGTGTCCTAAAGATGATGATCTTATTTTGAGTGCCTTTATTGATGTTGATTGGGAAGGAGATTTGAATGACAATAAAAGTACTAGTGGTGGAGCATTTTTCTTGGGAAAGAAACTAATTTCATGGTTAAGCAAAAAGCATAATGCCATTTCCTTGTCTATTGTTGAGGCCAAATACATTTTTGGTACTTGCTATGCCTTGCATAACCACCCCCATTTCGAGTTGCAACAAAATGGGTCCCCCTTTCTCTTTCTGGTTTCTTTTTGCTTTTGGTTACTTGCTTTCCTCTTTGAAATTCTTTTGTTTTCCTCCTAATTTTGACTTTTGATCTATCTAATTTAATTTTGGTTTTGTCTCTACCTAAGTTGGTTTTCTTCTTGCTAGGAATTCAATAAAATAATTATAAGCAATGGTGGATTTATTATAATATGTCTTATTTTCTTTTGAAGACTAATGCAGACCTTTCTTTTGCAGGATTGAATCATACACCTAATGATATTTGCTAGGGGAGCTTAGTTGGAAGGCATTCCTCAATCCAGTTGGTCCTAAAAATTAGTTAAGGTAAAGGTCGGCAAGACCCTAGAGATGTCACAGTGAGCGAAATTCATGTGTAGCCAACTATCGGCAAGACATCAGTCAAAGTCCTGGTGACAGGGAGAACACATTTCGACATGAATATTTGATCTTGCCATAAGGTCTCGGTGAACTCCTTATGTCTCATCGACTAGTGCAAACAAGCATACACTTCGGCGGGAGCCACCCTCTTCGGTATATGGTCTTACTAAACGCCTTAAGTCTCGGCAACCACCGATAGAAAATTCACATCTTGGTGGGAAACTTTTCTCTTTGGCAAGAAGTCTAGGTGAATGCATTGGGTCTCGCTGACAAAGTACGAGAGGGGTTTCCTCGAAATGAAAGTTCAGCAAAAGGTTGTGCTATCAACATAAAGTCTGGCCGAAGTGCTAAAGTCTTGGTGATACAGAAGTGGTATCGCCAGGAGTCTCGCCGACAGGAGGAGGTCCCACCAAATGTCTAAGCCTAACGATAATTTCCCCTTCGGTAGGAGGTCTGGCCAAAACAAAAAGTTTCACTAAAGGGTCAGTCTTTGAGATAACATGAAGGGATTGGGGAAAGGTCTCACCGATTGGGAGAAGTCTCAGTGAAATGAAGAGGCATCGGCATAGCAGTTGGAGCTTGCTAGGAATTCTCGGCGACCCCAAAATGTCTTGGCAATGGAATCAAGCGAGCTTGGGAGAGAAAGAAATCAGCAAGATTCTCCTCGACCTGGTTGGGTATCCCCTAAAGGAAGAAAGTATCGCCGAGATGTCTCGGCGAGAGGAGCTTATCTCCCTGAAATGAAGAGGATCGCCAGAGGATCTAGGGCTTGGTGTAATCTCTCACCGACTCGTGATGGTCATGCCAAAGCAAAAGGCCAGAGCTCAGGGAAATAGAAGGGACTTGAGGAGACTCTCAATGAATGGAATGGGTTTGGTAAGATGTCTTTCCGACCCGATGATGTCTTAGCGATAGAAGAATGCTATCAGGGGACCCCACCAAAGATGCGAAGTGAGTTCGGCAAGAAAAGAGGAGATCAACAAGAGTTCTTGCCCACTTAAGGAGTCTCCTCGACATGAAAAATGAGCTTGCCAAAGGATTCAGAGGTTTTCCAAGATGTCATACTGACTAGTGACTGTCTTTCCAATGGTCTTTGTGGGCTCCATATGACTTCTGCAGCTTGCCGAAAGGTCTCATTAACTGGTCCGTGCTATGCTGATAACTGTTAGAAGACAAAATCACATCGGGGAGACACGATAGGTGTCTCATCGACATGCGATGTTGATTGGACCACCTTTGACCACCCGAGGAGCTCGCTTGGCAATATTCTCAACCAATCAAAAGGAGCCAAAAAAGTGACTCATTGGTCCCTTTGACCGATTGACTACTCCTGTGAGGAAAGATCAATAGAGGGCCAACAAGATGGATTCATTCCAAGATCAGAGGGCAATGGATCAGCTCGGGCAATGGTGTTCAGATCTGCAAGGAGGTCCGATGGTGCTTCCAGAAGATGGTCAACGTACATAGAAGTCCAGAACAGAAAGGAAGCTGAAGAAAAGAAGAAACTGTGACTCATAGGGATAGTTGTAGTGACTACTGGCAAGGAGGTAGATCAACATTAATGGAGATATTCTGAGCATTCAAGGTGACCCCAACAGAGTTTGAAGGTGGAAATGAAGATGGAAGAGTAAATGTTGCAGATGCGAAGGATTTAAGATCACCCTTGGAATGACCTTCCAGAAGATGGACAACAGGGATTTACATTGAATGTAGCTTTGACTCTCCTCAAAAAGATCTGAGAGTTGACTCTCCTGGAAGCAGATATTTTTGTAAAACCCTAATGCGAGGGACATCACATTCTTTTGGTACATCCTATATATATGGCTCTTCTGGCCTCTTTGTAAAGTGGCTAAAACTTTTAGAGAATTTCTAAGGTTAGACAATTAGAGTTAGAACAGGTAGCTAGAAGAAAATCTAGGAATTAGTAAGTTAATAGAAGGAGATAGAGTTGCCTCCTGATTCTTTGTAATATGAGTTTCTTCTGTCTTCTTGGTTAGGATTTAGTTTCAAAATTAGAATAGACTAATGTACCTTTCATTTTCCTTAGTGTAAATGGAAACAATTTGAAATCATAGATTATTTGTACACTGGTGATTGTGCCAACTTTGTAAATGTTGCTTATCTATTTCACCAACAATAGAAGCAACTAGATTAAAATCTATTTCATGTTGTGTTTCAGAATGGTGTTTGTCTTGAGTTAATCATTTGATTTGTGAAGTCTTCAAGGAATGAAATGTTATTTTATGTTTTGTTTAAATGGTAACTTAAAATTTGTTATTGAAATATGCATTGTGAATGAATGAGACTGTGTGTCAATCACAAGTTTATTTCGTTCTGCAGTTTTATGTTTAGGGAATCCTTGAAAGGTAATAAGTCCAGTTAATTTGGATGAAGTATCATTCTTCTCTATCCCAAAGCTCTGATCTATCTTTTTATGTTTCTTTAAAACCCCAGTTAGATTAGGTTTTATTTTATGCTTGATCTTAGAACTATCTAGAAGCTCAACACCAGCAGGCCCCTTGAACATTACTGTTACATTGACCAATTGAGCAACATTAGCACGGTTGAGAACCAACTACATAGACCTTGGGAGCTAAGATATCAATGTGATCATCTTTCTCTTTTAGGAGAAATAGAGTAGCAATATTATGTTTGCATGTTGCTGTGTCAAAAGCACCGTCAATAGGAACTGGCGCTAGAAGGAGGGCCTAAAAGGGAAAACTGGATAAAGCTAGGTTTTCCTCTTCAGAACTATCCCATAGAGTTCTTTGGTCAGCTGAAAATCCACCACCCTTGATAGAACTCAAGACTCCAACAAGACACAAGAGTCATAAGCCTGGCTCAACCATCATACCACCCTTGTCAGCTCTGCTCACTCCACCAGGATTTTCACCAATACCCCACTGGGTACCCATCAATTCACCATCTCACCCATCTCAATTGTCTTCATAGTTGGTTCAACCCATACAACAGCTGGTTCAACCCATACAACAGCTGGCTCAACTACCACCTCTGCCACCTATGGCATTCTTTTAGAATAATCCATCTCCATTAGGGACTATTCCTGGAGGTTTTCACAATATGCCCAAGAACCCTGAGAAATTCTACCCCAAGTATATTCATAGTGAGTCAAGGAGTGCTAAAGAGCACATACAAGCTTTCAAGGATGCTTGTACCAGAGCTCAGATAGCTCACCATGATGTAGTCTACAGGTTGTTCCCTTACTCCTTAGGGGACATGGCATACAATTGGTACCTTAATCTTCCTCAAGGTTCCATCCTAACTTGGACACATTTGGAAAATGCCTTTATCAATCAGTTCAGGGTTTATGTGGATCCAACTCTTTTATACCACCAATTCGCTACCATTAGAAAGGAACCAGGTGAACCCTTGCCTTTATTCAATACCAGGTTCCAGCAAATGTATAGGAGATTGCAAGATCCCTGTCTAGTCACTAAGAATAGTGCCATCCAAGCTTACTTTAGAGTTATAGACCCCTTGCTTGGCTTGTTCTTGCAAAGGACTTATCAACCAGCTCATATTGATTCTCTATCCAAAGTCTATCGCCTAGCTATCAAGCTGCAACAACAAATCAGTTCTCAACAAGGAGGTCTAGGAGGAGGTTTCCCTTCAATAAGATATCAGATGCATAGCCCAACTCCTCCATTCAATACTGTCCCAGGAATGTCTCCTTCCCACTATGGGCCTATGTCTAAATTGCAAACCCAACCACCTATTCCATTCTTTGCTACTGGAACTCCTGACTTCTCTGAGCAACCATAGGTTCCTCCAAGTCCTCATGGTTATCATAACCAAATTGGAACACCAAGTCATGTTGATCAGCCACCTGTTGTTAAGAATGTGGAAAGTGAAAAGACAACTCAGCTTACAAATGAGGTAGAGACCTTGAAGAAAACACTGTCTCAAGTTACAAATGACATGGCTTAGCTTCGATTTAACCCCATTCAAAGCCAAGGTAATTATCCCAACAAAACATCAACAATCAGGGTACTTATCAGAATAACAACAATTACAACCAAAGGGGTTATCGGGGCCAAAATTCCTCTAAACAGGGCTATCAGAATTATAATAGAGGTTATAATCAAAGGCCAAACAACAATAGACAATGGAACACAGGGCCCAATAATGGGGGAGTTTCTCATAACTATCAAGCAAATGAGGAGAGGTCACATATTGCAAACGTAGCTGACCTCAACTTCATGACCAATTGGTGCAGGCTGCATGCTACTGCAACCCATTCTGAGGTGAACTGCCCTTAGATGGAGAAGGTTGTTAAGATGGCACACGAAGACGCACACACCTTCCAAGGGAATTCAAACAAAGGAGGTGACTCAATGGATACTGCAATGTCTTATGACCTCTTTGAATAAGAGCCCTCATTCCCAAGGCAAGAGGAGAATGAACCAGAGGAAGATTCATATGATGCCCAAGCCTTTCAGACCAAAGGAGGACACTTCTTGAGAAATCAGAATAAAGGTCCACTCACTATATCTGCACCACCTAATCACATGGTGCCTCCAAATCAAGATGCTGAAAATAATCCTCCTCCACCAAAAGGCCCGCCTGACTTCCATAACAAGGGTAACTCTCCTGGTGTTTTCAAAGGTAGTGCGAGTTATAATACAAAATTTGATATTGTTTTTGAGATGCAGAAACATAAAAATTCTTTGTCATATTTTGACATCTTAAAATGGTGCCCTGCCTAAAGAGAGATAGTGCTGAAAGCTTTGGAGCAAGCTGACAAATCAAAAGGAAAGAACAAGGTGGCACCTACTGGGGATGTGAATGCAGCCTTGTACATAAACAAGGTAGGTACTCCACCATTTCTCTTAAGTTTAAGGATTTATGGAAAGAATCTACACAACTGTTTGTTGGATTCAGGAGCTTCAGGAAATGTCATGCAATTCTCCATATGCAAGAAGTTGGGATTGAACCCTATACAAATGAATAAGGTCATTCAACTTGACAAGATAGAGGTTAATGTAGTGGGGGAATTGAGAAATATACATGTGCAAGTAGGGTCAGACCCTAGCATTTAAACCAGCATAGACATTCAAGTAGCAGACATTCCTGAGACCTATGGTATGTTACTAAGCAAAGATTTGATGAAAAGCCTAGGGGGATATCTTTCCCTTGAATTTTCACATATGTGGCTACCATGGAGAGGGATCCCAACTCAGATTAGGATTGAAAGTGAGCCCCACCTCAAGCATATCATCACAAAATATAATTTCCCCAATGAGGTAGCCTATTTCGAAACCGGGATAGGGGTGTACAAAAGAGAAGAAATTTTAACCTTTTATGTCCTAGATCCTAAAGAACTACCAATACCAAAGTCTCCTAATCTTATGATTGATGAAAATCAGTAGGCATTAATTAGAAAGTTGCAGAAAGATCATCTGGTCTTGGGAGAAGATGTAGATTTGCCAAGTCTCCTGCTCCCCAATTGGTGCAGGGTACATTACCAAAATCATTCTGAACTGACTTGCCAACCTTGCATTGACATTTTAAATCATGTTTCCAAAGCTGAGGAAGCTAGCAAAGCCACCCTGAGACCATTGCAAACTGCTTCTCATTTGAATTCAAGGATGCAATAATGTTAACCAAGGATAGGAAGGGACCTTCCAGCAGTCGATAAGGAACAACCCCAAGATTTTCCATCCCTGTACTCACAAGTATCGAAACCTGACGGATCCATCAAGGAGGCAAGTGAATGTCAGAAGGATAACCTTGGGTCACATGATACATCTATACAGGGACTGGGAATTACTCCTGAGGAACCTACTGAACACCCATTCCCTATGTCTAATGCAAAAGATCAAGTAGTCCCACCCCTGGCTCATTCTACCTAATTGCCCACCATGACCTCGAAAGAACCAACTCCAGCTCATGATCAGCTGTGGACCCTCACATCTGATGGATCCAAATCTAAGATAGGCTGTGGTGTTGGGATTGAACTAACTAGCCCGAAAGGGAAAACTTTCTTTGCTTCTTATAGGTTGCAATTCGGGTGTACTAACAACATTGTAGAATATGAAGCTCTGGCACAGGGACTGATGTTTGCACATAAGAAGAAAGTCAATGCCCTAGTGGTCAAGGGAGATTCAGAAATAGTGGTCAAGCAAGTTCATAGCCAATACACATGTCACAACAGAAGGCTAGCAACATATAGAAATAGGGTATGGAACCTGATCAAAGACTTTGATGCCTTTGGGATTAGCTTGATCCCTAGAGAAGAAAATCAGGTAGCTAATTCGTTGGATGTTGCTGTAAGTACCCTGAAACCTATGCAAGGCTCCAAGCTCAAGAAATTCTCAGTGGAATTAATTTCCACCCCTGCAGTTCCTGATAATATCACGAACTTTCAAGTCTTTGATGACGACCGACATATCCTTGCTTTCTTAGCAAGCTTAGATGTTTTTTAGGGGAAAATTATTGATGAGTTCAACAGAGTTCAAGGGGATTGGAACCCCGAGGAATGTGATACAGAAGGAGTTCTTAACTTAAAGAATAATAACATTCTCAAGGGAATGGTGGCCTTGGGAAATATTTTTTATTTAGACCCAAGGGCTCGAGAGAAGATATCAGCTGAAGAAAAGGGAGGCGAATATGAGACAGTTAACCTGGCCGATTCTGGCCCTGAAAGGAATGTCTACATAGGGAAGGCCTACCCTAAAGCAATCAAGAAGGAAATATTGAAGGCACTTAAGAAAGATATTTCTGCAATTGCTTGGGGATATGAAGACTTAAAGACATTTGATGCTACTACAATGAATCATACTATTCCCCTGAAGCTTGAAGCTAAGCCATTTCGACAAAAAAAACACCCTGTCAATGCTTTGATTGAGCCATTGATCCTTAAGGAAGTCCAGAAGCTGCTCTCTACAAGGATAATCTTCCCTATGCGCCATTCAACTTGGGTGGCTAACTTAGTCCCAGTTCGTAAGAAGAACGGGGAGATCATGCTGTGTGTTGACTTTAGAAATTTGAATAGAGCCTCAGAAAAGGATAATTACCCACTTCCTTCTCTGGATGAAGTTCTACAGACTGTCAATGGATCTCAAATGATATCATTCCTGGATGGTTACTCTGGATATAATCAGGTAATGGTTGACTGTGAAGACAGAATGAAGACAACCTTCACTACCAAATGGGGAACTTTTGCATACAGGAGGATGTCGTTCGGTCTGATAAACGCAAGGGAAACATTCTAGCGCGCCATGGACATAGCTTTCAAGGATCTAATTGGTAAGTGCATTATCATCTACATGGATGACCTGACAGTGTTCTCCAAGGATTGACTGAACCATGCTACTGATTTAGCCAAAGTTCTCGAGAGATGTATCCAATATGGCGTCTCCCTGAATCCCAACAAATGCATGTTCGAAGTCTCTGAAGGGAAGCTGTTAGGGTGCATAATTTTTGAAAGAGGGATTTCAATCAACCCAGATCGAGTCGAATCCATCCTAAAGATCGCCAGGCCAGAGAGCAAGAAAGAGTTAAGATCTTTCTTTGGAAAGATCAACTTCGTAAGAAAATTTATCATAGGCTTTGCAAAGATTGTAAAGCCACTAAACAAAATGATGGACACTAGAACAAAGTGGACTAAGGAGGCGAAGGCCGCATTCGCACAAGTCAAGCGATCCATTTCAGAGGCACCTGTGCTCACCAGCCTTGACTACCTCAGCCCATTCTACATTTACTCTTTTGCCTCTGAGCATTCATGCACGACTGTTCTAACTTAGCGAAAAGAAGAGGCAGAGGAGAGACTGATTGCTTTCATGAGCTCTCCATTCAAAAACACGGAAATCAAATACCCACCTCTTGAGAAGTAAGCCTTCGTGTTGGTTTAGGCTGTCAAGAAGTTTTGGCGTTACATCCTCTGAAGCCAAGTTGTCGTTGTAGTTCCTGATGCGGCTGTGAAGTCCCTACTCATGCAGAGCGAGCTGGGAGAAAGGAGAGGCAAATGGATGGCCATCCTGCAAGAGTTTGATCTAGAGATACACCCTATGAAATTAGTTAGGGGTATAGGCTTGTCCAATTCCATGGTGAATGCTGGCGATAACATCATCTGCCAGCACTACACGACCTAGACTTTCTCTAATGACCCGTGGTATGCTGATACCATTTGCTTTATGCTCAACAATCGTTGTCCGGAAGGAATGAATGCGACTCAAAGGAGAGCCTTGAGGCTAAAGAGTTCTCATTACATGCTCAAAGGAGGGTTACAATATAGGAAGAATTATGAAGGAGTATACCTAAGATGCCTTGATCGTCAAGAGGCCAAACACGCGATCTCTGAGTTCAATGGAAAACATGGCATAGGTCATGGTTCTGCAGATTCATTGGCACACCGGATCCTTAGATCTGGTTATTACTGGCCCTATGTATTCAAGGATTCCCATCAACATGTGAGGACATGTCACATATGTCAGATTTTTGCATCCAAGGAATGCCATTCAGCCATGCCATTGCAACTTGTCTATGAGGTAAGGCCATTTGCCCAATGGGGACTGTACTTTATTAGGGTAATCAACCCAAAATATTCTGCAGGACATAAGTTTATCTTGACTGCTACTTATTATTGCACAAGATGGATAGAGGCTATACCCTGTAAGAACAACACCACAGAGGTAGTGATCAAGTTCCTCACCAAGTGCATCACTACAAGGTTTGGGGTACCGTTCACTCTGGTATGTGACAATGGCCCTGCCTTTTCTTCTACTGAGTTTATTTCCTAGGCATATGATCACAAGATTGTATTAAAGTATTCTTCAAATTATTACCCACAAGGAAATGGAGTAGCAGAGTCAACCAACAAGAATCTCTTAGGGGTAATTAAAAAATGTTACAAAATAACCCTAGAGACTGGCATACCCAGCTGAGATTCACATTATGGGCAGATAGGACAAAGATTAAGGCTGCTTTAAACACCTCACCCTTCAAGTTGGTATATGGCCAAGAGCCTGTCTTTCCTATCCATCTGCAAATACCTATCCTTGAGTTCATGTAGAAATTCTACTCTAATGACAATAGGATAGAGGTGAGACTAGCTGCTTTGTTAAAATTAGAAGAACAAAGAGATGCTTCCTTGCAACAATTCTCTAGGCACCAGGCTGTTGTCAAACGTTGGTTTGACAAAAGAGCCAAAATTAAAGCTTTTAGGATATCAGACTTGGTATTGCTATGGGATAAGGCTAGTGAAAAGAAAGGCAGTCACCAAAAGTTTGACAAACTTTGGCTAGGCCCTTATCAGATTGTTGAGATCCTAGGGGAAAATGCTTTCAGACTGAGTAGCTTGACTGGAGAACCTGTTCCATTGCCTGTCAATGGGCAGTTCCTTAAGCATTATTTTCAGTCATGAGGCTTGTTAATTTCTATTCTTCATGTAAGTAATTCATTGTTCTTTATGTGAATAACTTGCTTGTCTCCTACTTGTAAATAGTCTGTGTGTGTAAATAGCTCTTTCCTGTGAATAGTTTGCTGCTTCTATTGATGTGAATAATATGCTACTCTTTGTGTAAATAATTTGCTCATTGTTTGTAAATAGTTTGCTGTTTGTTTGTCTTTCCTTTCTGTCTTTCTATTTCCCTTGTTCTGTGGTTTTTGTTTTGTTTTGTTCTTTGGGGTTTATCTATTTCTTTCCCTCTTTAAATGGTGGCTATCTTATTTGAAGCATACTTTGGTCGCTAGGAGAGAAGTGGTTTAGGTATTTTCAAGATTTCTGATTGGGTGATTTTGTCCTAAGCTCTTTGTTTCATGCTTGTTGTCAATAAGAGTTGTGAGAGTTTTGAAGACAAGGTGAAAAGTAAGTAACCTTCATTAGCTCCTCTGAATCTTTCACAAATCATTAAGAACATCTCCTCCTGTAAGGGTATATCTATCCTAGGACTATGGTGTTGCAAGATTTGAGTGAAAATTTTGATTCCCAAGTGTTGTCTTGAGGTCCATGGTAGTTTTCAACCCAGATCGAATGTTACACATCTGACATATTGAAAAAGAACTAAGTGGAATATCTAAAACTCTATGAGAAAACAAAAAAAAAGGGGGGAAAATTACTCAAAGAGAAAAGGATCTAATATGAATGGGTGATTCCATTATCTCTACTGGGGCTATGGACACCTGACTGGCAGTAGAGCAATGTTGTGAGGAAGTTAGAGGTATCTCCGTCGGGGCTATAAATGCTTGACTGATAGCAGAGCAATGCCTAGGATATCATTACACGATAGCTAAAAGGAAGCAACTCATGTAGTTAAAATCTTGCACATTATTGTTCAAAAGATAAGGAGAACTTTATGAAAGGATGATGCACAATTAAGCACACACTTAGATTTAGAGGTAGCTAGTGTGGAATTACATTTGAGATTCTAGCTCAACCTTGGTTGTTATAATTGACCCAATTGGAGTTGTGACGATCATGTACCAGGAGTTCTACATAGTTGAAGCCTTTAGCTTTTTGAAAATGGTTAAGCCATTTTCCCAACCGAGCCACCATTTGTTATGCCTTGCATAACCACCCGCATTTCAAGTTGGAACAAAATGGGCCCCCCTTTCTCTTTCTGGTTTCTTTTTGCTTTTGGTTACTTGCTTTCCTCTTTGAAATTCTTTTGTTTTCCTCCTAATTTTGACTTTTGATCTATCTGATTTAATTTTGGTTATGTCTTTGCCTAAGTTGGTTTTCTTCTTGCTAGGAATTCAATAAAATAATTATAAGCAATGGTGGATTTATTATAATATGTCTTATTTGCTTCTGAAGACTAATGCAAACCTTTCTTTTGCAGGATTTAATCATACACCTGATGATATTTTCTAGGGGAGCTTAGTTGGAAGGCATTCCTCAATCCAGTTGGTCCTAAAAATCAGTTAAGGTAAAAGTTGGCAAGACCCTAGAGATGTCACAGGGAGATAAATTCATGTGCAGTCAACTATCGGCAAGACATCAGTCAGAGTCCTGGTGATAGGGAGAACACATTTTGGCATGAATATTTGACCTTTCCATAAGGTCTCGGCGAACTCCTTATGTCTCACCGACTAGTGCAAACAAGCATACACTTCAGCGGGAGCCACCCTCTTTGGTATATGGTCTTACCGAACGCCTTAAGTCTCGCCGACCACCAATAGAAAATTCACATCTCGGCGGGAAAATTTTCTCTTTGGCAAGAAGTCTGGGCAAATGAATTGGGTCTCGCCACAAAGTACGAGAGGGGTTTCCCCGAAATGAAAGTTCAACAAAAGGTTGTGCTGTTGGCATAAAGTCTGGCTGAAGTGCTAAAGTCTTGGTGACACGGAAGTGGTATTGCTAGGAGTCTCACCGATAGGAGGAGGTCCCACAAAAGGTCTAAGCCTGGCGATAATTTTACCTTCAGTAGGAGGTTTGGCCGAAATGAAAAGTCTCACCGAAGGGTCAGTCTTCGAGATAACATGAAGGGATCGGGGAAATGTCTCACCGATCGGGAGAAGTCTTAGTGAAATGAAGAGGCATTGACGTAGCATTTGGAGCTCGCTAGGAAGTCTCGGTGACCCCGAAATGTCTTGGTGACGGAATCAAGTGAGCTCGGGAGAGAAAGAAATTGACAAGAGTCTCCCCGACCTGGTTGGGTATCCCCTAAAGGAAGAAAGTCTCACCGAGAGGAGCTTGTCTCCCCAAAATGAAGAGGATCGCCAGAGGATCTAGGGCTCGGTGTAATCTCTCACCGACTCTTGATGGTCACACCGAAGTAAAAGGCCGAAGCTTAGGGAAATAGAAGGGACTCGAGGAGACTCTCAATGAATGGAACAAGTTCTGTAAGATGTCTTGCCAACCCGATGATGTCTCAGTGACATGAGAATGCTATCAAGGGACCCCACCAAAGATGCAGAGTTAGTTCGGCAAGAAAAGAGGAGATTGACGAGAGGTCTTTTTTGACTTAAGGAGTCTCCCCGACATGAGAAATGAGCTCGCCAAAGGATTTAGAGGTTCGTCAAGATGTCACACCGACTAGTGACTGTCTTGCCGATGGTCTTTGTGGGCTCGGTATGACTTCTACAGCTCACCGAAAGGTCTCATCAACTGGTCCACACTATGCCGATAACTGTTAGAAGACAAAATTGCATCGGGGAGACACGATAGGTGTCTCACCGATATGCGATGTTGATCAAACCACCTTTGACTCCCTTAGGAGCTCACTTGGAAATATGCCTAACCAATCAGAAGGAGCCAAAAGAGTGACTCATTGGTCCCTTTGACCAATTGACTACTCCTACAAGGGAAGATCAATAGAGGGCCAGCAAGATGGATTCATTCCAAGATCAGAGGGCAATGGATCAGCTCGGGCGATGGTGTTCAGATCTACAAGGAGGCCTGATAGTGCTTCCAGAAGACAGTCAACATATAGAGAAGTCTAGAACAGAAAGGAAGCGGAAGAAAAGAAGAAACTGTGACTCATAGGGACAGTTGTAGTGACTACTGGAAAGGAGGTAGATTGTCATTAATGGAGATATTCTGAGCATTCAAGGCGACCCCAACAAAGTTCGAAGGTGGACATGAAGATGGAAGAGTAAATGCTGCAGATGCGAAGGATTTAAGATCACCCCCGGAATGACCTTCCAGAAGATGGATAGCAGGGATTTACATTGAATGCAGCTTTGACTCTCCTTGGAAAGATCTGAGAGTCAACTCTCCTGGAAGCATATATTTTTGTAAAACCCTAATGCGAGGGACAACACATTCTTTTGGTACATCCTGTATATATGGATCTTTTGGCCTTTTTGTAAAGGGGCTAGATCTTTTAGAGAATTTCTAAGGTTAGACAGTTAGAGTTAGAATAGGCAGTTAGAAGAAAATCTAGGAATTAGTAAGTTAACATAAGGAGATAGAGTTGCCTCCTGATTCTTTGTAATAGGAGTTTCTTCTATCTTCTTGGTTAGGATTTAGATTCAAAATTAGAATAGACTAATGTACCTTTCAGTTTCCTTAGTGTAAATGGAAATAATTTGAAATCACAAATTATTTGTACACTGGTGATTATGCCAGCTTTGTAAATGTTGCTTATCTGTTTCACCAACAGTAGAAGCAACCAGATTAAAATCTATTTCATGTTGTGTTTCAGAATGGTGTTTGTCTTGAATTAATCATTTGATTTGTGAAGTCTTCAAGGAATGAAATGTTATTTTATATTTTGTTTAAATGGTAACTTAAAATCTGTTATTGAAATCTGCACTGCGAATGAATGAAACTGTGTGTCAATAACAAGTTTATTTCGTTTTGCAATTTTATGTTTAGGGAATCCTTGAAGGGTAATATGTCTGGTTAATTTGGATGAAGTATCATTCTTCTCTGTCCCAAAGCTCTGATCTATCTTTTTATGTTTCTTTAAAACCCCAGTTAGATTAAGTTTTATTTTATTCTTGATCTTAGAACTATCCAGAAGCTCAACACTAGCAGGCACCTTGAACATTACTGTTACATTGACCAATTGAGCAACATCAGCATAGTTGAGAACCAACTACATAGACCTTGGGAGCTAAGATATCCATGTGATCATCTTTCTCTTTCAGGAGAAATAGAGTAGTAATATTCTATTTGCATGTTGCTGTGTCAAAAACACCGTCAACACTACTAATAATTGTACTCAAGTGTTGTGGAAGAAGTAAATGTTGAAGGATATTAGAGTTGTGTCTGATAATCCTATTGTTATATTTTGTAATAACTCAAGTGATATTAACATTTCTAAGAATCCGGTGTTGGATTTCAAGACCAAGCATATATATATCAAGTTTCAATTTTTGAGAGAGAAAGTAAGTCAAAAGGAAGTTAGATTAGAGTATGTTCCTACTAAGGAGCAGATTGCAAACCTATTTACCAAGCCGTTTCCTAAGGATACTTTTGAGTATCTCAGAGGGAAGTTAGGGGTGTGTTATGCCTTGCATAACCACCCCATTTTATTCTGGAACAAAACGGGTCCCCCTTCTTCTTCTTTTGTTTTCTTTGCTCTTGTTTTGTTTTGGCCCTTCAATTTTGGGGAATGATCTTGCTTTGGCACAAGCCTAAGTGTTTATCTTGCTTGCCTAAGTGATTCCCCAAGGTTGCGCTTTGAAAACCTTTGGTTCTGGGAAGGTTTGGGTTTTCTCCTAAGTTTCGGATTTTCCTTCTCCTCTGTATTTTCTCGGATCTCGCTCAGACTCCAGCTAAGCGCTAGGTTCGAGGATTTTTGGTCTTTGCAGAATTCCACGTGGACCAGATTTTCCTAATTTTTCCCTCCTGTCCAAGTTTTTTTTGAAAATTCCCGATGCCTCCAGAGATGCACATTCTTTGTGGATTTCTTTCTCCTCTAGATTTTCTTGAAGTCCATTGTTCCCTATTTTTTCTGAACTTGCGTGAATGTCTCCTCCTTCGTGGAAATCCGTCCCATGCGGATTTTCCTGGAATCTGATGGAATGTGAAGAAGTCTAGAGTAGTAGGACTGGTTAACAAATGATGATGCATTTTAAGATTAATTTATGCTATTTTGAGATCTCACATGCTATTCCTTGATTGATAATGATCGGATTAAGTTTCTAGCGGGTGTTTTCATGTTTATTCCACTGGACTCCGCCTGGCTCAGAATTCTCCAAAATTCCTCCCTGGCTTGGATTTCGTGGGTGGACCTGAAACCCAAACTATTTGTATGATCATTTTGTTTCAAGATTTAATGGCACCTTACTGACATAGGATTCATTTTAATGATGATTTTGATTAATTAACTTTTGTTTGTGTGATCTTTACTATTGTTTTCTTTGCTGAATGCAAGATTAAATCCTGCACATGATGATATTTCTCAAAGAGCTCAGTTGGAAAGTATCCCCCCAATCAAGTTTGGCATAAAATTCCTCTAAGGCAAAGGTTGAAAAGACCTTCAAGATGTCTTGCCGACTAGCAGTGGTTCTGTTCATTTTGAAATGCCCCGGTCGGCTAGATAGTTTTAATCACCGTAGGTTTTCATATGTCTCCCCGACATGCTAAAGTCCCGCTGACCGATTGCACATAGGGCTAGCATCGCCGAAATATTTGTGCTCGATGATGTCTTGTCGACCCGCGAGGTCTCGGAAACAAGCCTGGCTTTGGGGTGATGTCTCACCGAAAGGGGTGGAATCTGGGCGAGGTGAAGCGGCATTGACTTAGTAGTTTGGGCTCACTGAGTAGTCTCGATGACCGAGTGATATCTCGCCGAAAGGGTGCCTTCAGTATAGGGTTGTGCTTTCAGTGAGATGTCCTGTCGACACAAGAAGGATCTCCCTGAGAGGTGTTGCCTTCGACGAAAGGTCCCGCCAAAGAGGAAGAGTCTTGCTGAAATGGAATGACATCGGGGAGAAAGATTATGTTCGGTAGGAGGTCTGGCCGAATGGGAAGGGTCTTGCCGATACAGAATGAGCTCGGGGAGAATGGTCGTCTTTTCCATAAGGTCATTCCGACTAGCATTGGTCTCACCAACATGTTTTCCCCCTTTGGTGTAATGGAATGCGCTCGATGAAAGGTCTCGCCGACCTAGAGATGTCTTGGCAACAGGGCGTGAGTTCAACATAAGGTCTTCCTGACATGAAAAAGTCTCCCCAAAATGGGTGTGCTCGCCAAAGGGAGAAATTCTCGCTATGAGGTCTTGTCAAGGGAATGTAGGTCTTACCGATAGTGATGGGTTTGCTAATAGGAATAGGATATTAGTGTGACCAATGGAGCTCGCCGTGAACTTTGGCCAGTAATGTTTGTCTCGCCGATGGTTTTTGTGATGTCGATATAGCTTGTGTAGCTCAACATGATCTCTCGTTGTCTGTCATATGTCATGCCAATAGCTGCTGAGAGAGGTATAACCACATTGGGGAGACACGATGAGTGTCTCATCGACATGCAATTTTGTTTGAACCACTTTTGACCACTCGAGAATCTTGTGTGGAATATGTCTAACCAATTAGGAGGAGTTAAGAGGATGGACCGGTGATAGTTTGACTGATCGAATACCTCCTTGAGGAAAACTAACAGAAGGCTACCATTCTGGATCTGCTCCGTGAATGAGCCGATGGAACACCTTGATGAAAAGTGGTGCGAGGATCTAACGAGAAGTCTGATGCTGCCTCCAGAAGATGGTCAATGGGAAGAAAGGTCTAGAGCATGGGGAGGCGAGAAGAAGGAAGAGGCTGTCAGTCTCAAGGACAGCTGTGTGGTTTACTAGCAAGGAGGTAGATCGGTATTAATGGTGATACTTTAGAGCATTCAAAGAAACTCTGCCAGGGAGTTCAAAGATGGACACAGATACCAAGAGTAAATGCTACAGTTGCAAAAGATTTGAGATCATCCCTGGAACAATCTTTCACCAACATGGACATCGGGGATGCCATTCAACGCCACATTAACTCTATTCGAAAGATCTGAGGGTCGACCTTTCTAGAGTAGGATATTTTGTAAACCCTAAAATAGGGGCCAACACATTCTTTTTGGTACACTTTGTATATATGGCATTCTTGCCTCTTTGTAAAGGGTTAGAAATTTAATAAAAAATGAAAATAGAAGGTTAGAAAGTTAGTAGAAGGAAAGAGGAGATAATAGAGTAGACAGGTCTAGAGATAGATTTTAAAGAGTATGAATTTTCAAAAAGGTAGAGGAGACAGAGCTACATCCTAATTCTTTGTAATGGGAGCTTCTTTTGTCTTCTTAGTTAGGAGTTAGATTAAGCAAAAGCCAATAATGTATCTTTCAATTTTCTTAATATAGATGGAAACAATTTGGAGTCATGGATTTTTTGTACATTGGTGATTGTGCCATATTTGTAAATGTTGCTTATCTGTTTCACTAACAGTAGAAGTAACCAAATAAAAATCTACTTCATGTTATGTTTTCGAATGGTGTTTTTCTTCAGTTAATCATTTGATTTGAGAGGCTTTCAAGGAATGAAATTTGACTCTATGTTTTGTTTAAATGATGACTTGCAATCTGTTATTGAAATTAACACTATGAATGAATGAAACTGTGTGTTAATCACAAGTCAATTTTGTTCTGCAGTTTTAGTTAGGAATTCCTTGAAAGGTAACAAGTCTAGTTAAATTGGATGAATGATCATTCTTTTATGTTCCAAAGCTTTGAACTATCTTTTTCTATTTCTTTAAAAAAACCCTAGTTAGAGTAGGTTTAAATTCATGCTTGATCTTAGAACAATCCAAAAGCTCAACACCAGTAGGCCCCTTGAATATTACTGTTACATTGATCATTGATCAACATCAACATAGTTGAGAATCGATTACAAAGACCTTAGGAGCTAAGATATCCATGTGTTTTCTTTCTCTTTCAAGAGAAACAAAATAGCAATATTTTGTTTGTACGTTGTTGTGTCATTAAGACCCGTCAATAGATTTGGTGCTAGAAGGAGGGCCTAGAAGGGAAAGCTGGATAATACTGGGTTTTTCTCACTAGAAAGGTCTCATAGAGTTGTTCGATCAGCTAAAAATCCACCACCTTTGATAGAACTTAAGACCCCAATAAGACACAATAGCTATAAGATTGGCTCAACCATCATACCACCCTTGTCAGCCCCGCTCACTCCACCAGGCTTTTCACCTATACCCCAGTGGGTACCCATCAATCCATCACCCAATCCATCTCAAGTGCCACCATAGCTAGCTCAACCACTACCACTGATACCAATGGCGTTCTTTCAGAATAATCCCTCTCCATTGGGGACCATTCCTGGAGGTTTTCATGATATGCCTAAGAACCTTGAGAAATTCATTCCCAAGTACATTCATGGTGAATAATGGAGTGCTGAGGAGCACATACAAGATTTTAAGGATGCTTGTACTAGAGCTCAGATAGCTCATCATGATGTAGTTTGTAGGTTGTTCCCTTGTTCCTTAGGGGATATGGCATATAATTGGTACCTTAATCTTCCTCAACATTCTATTCTGAGCTGGACAAACCTAGAGAATGCTTTCATCAATCAGTTTAGAATCTATGTAGATCCAACCATTCTATTCCACCAATTTGCTACTATTAGGAAGTAGCCAGGTGAACGTTTTCCCTTGTTTAATACCAGGTTTCAACGAATGTATAGGAGACTGCAAGACCCCTATTTAGTTGCTGAAAATAGTGCCATTCAAGTTTACTTTAGAGTTATAGACCCCCTGCTTAGCTTATTCCTGCAAAGGACTTATCAGCCGGTAGATATTGATTCTCTATCTAAAGTTTACCATTTTGCTATCAAGCTGTAACAACAAATTAGTTATCAACAAGGAAGTTTGGGAGGAGGTTTTCCTTCAATAGGATGTCAGATGTATAGCCCAACCCCTCTATTCAATACTGTCCCGAGAATGTCTCCTTCCCATTATGGGCCTATGCCTGAGTTGCAAACTCAACCTCCTATGCCATTCTTCACTAGTGGAACTCCTGACTTCTTTCAACAATCACAGGTTCTTCAAAGTCCCAATGGTCATCATAACCAAGTTGGAACACCAAATCATGGTGGTCAGCCACCTGTTGCTAAGAGTGTTGAAAGTGAAAAGACAGTTCAACTCACAAACAAGGTAGAGACCTTGAAGAAAACACTGCCTCAAGTTACAAATGACATGGCTCAGCTTAGATTGAACCCTTCTAATAACTAAGGTAATTATCCTAATCAAAAAAATAACAATCAAGGTAATTATCAGAATCATAACAATTATAACCAAAGGGGTTATCAAGGCCAAAACTCCTCTAACCAAGGCTATCAAAACCAAAATAGAGGATATAACCAGAGACCAAATAACAACTGACAATGGAATATAGGGCCCAACAATGGTGGAGTTTCTTACAATTATCAAGCTAATGAGGAGAGGTCACATACTGCAAATGTGGCTGACCTCAATTTTATGACTAATTGGTGTAGGCTGCATGATACCACCACTCATTCCGAGGTGAACTGCCCTAAAATGGAGAAAGTTATCAAGATGGCATAGGAGGATGCCCAAACATTCCAAAGGAACTCAAACAAAGGAGGTGAATCAGTGGATACATCTATGACTGATGACCTCTTTGAAGAAGGGCCCTCATTCCCAATGCAGATTGAGATTGAACCAGAGGAAGATTCATACGATGCACAAGCTTTTCAGACTAAGGGAGGACACTTCCTAAGAAGTAAGAATAAGGGCTCATTTACCACATCAGCACCACCTAATCACATGGTGCCTTCGAATCAAAGTGCTGATAACAATCCTCCACCAAAAGGCCCACCTGATTTCCATAATAGAGGTAATTCACTTGGAGTTGTCAAAAGTAATGCAAGTTATAATACCGAATTTGATATTGTTTTTGAGATGTAGAAACAAAAAAATTCTTTTTCATACTTCGACATCCTAAAGTGGCTCCCTGCCCAACAGGAGATAGTGTTGAAAGATTTGGAGCAAGCCGATAAATCAAAAGAAAAGAACAAGGTGGCACCTACTACAAACATGAACACAACCTTGTACAGAAGCAAGGTAGGTACTCCACCATCTCTCTTGATTTTAAGAGTTTGTGGGAAGAACCTACATAATTGTCTGTTAGATTTAGGAGCTTCAGGCAATGTTATGCCATTTTCCATATGCAAGAAGTTGGGATTGAACCTTGGTCAAACAAACAAGAAGGTCATCCAACTTGACAAGACAGAGGTTATTGTAGTGGGAGAGTTGCGAAACATACATGTGCAAGTAGGGTCAGACCCTAGGGTTCAAACCAACATAAACGTTCAAGTACCAGACATTCCTGAGACCTCTGGTATGCTGCTGAGTAGAGATTTGATGAAAGGTATAGGGGGATATCTCTCCCTCAACTTTTCACATATGTGGTTACCATGGAGGGGAATTCCCATGCAGATTAGGATTGAAAGTGAACCCTACCTCAAGCATATCATCATTGAATATGATTGCCCCAATGAGATTGCCTATTTCGAAACTGGGATAGGGGTTTATAAAAGGGAGGAAATTTTAACCTTTCAGTTATTGATTCTAAGGACATGTTAATACAAGAGTTCCCTGATTCTATGACTAATGACAATCAATAGGTATTAATCAATAGGTTGTAGCGCGATTGGCTGGTCTTAGGGTAAGATATCAATCTACAAAGTCTTCTACTCCCCAATTGGTGCAGGGTGCATTACCAAAATCATTCTGAATTGACTTGCGATCCCTGCATTAACCTTTTAAATCATGTTTCCCTAGTCGAGGAAGCTAGCTTAAGTCACCTTGAGACTGTTGTAGATCACTTCTCATTTCAAGCCAAAGATGCAGTAATGTTAACCAGGGGTAAGATACCTTCAAAGGAAGTTCCTTCTCAAATTGAACTTGCCTCAATCACATTTCCAAATCAGCATATTGATGAGGAGCAACCCCAAGGTTTGTTTGACACCCTTGACTCATGAATATACCAAAACCCAAGGGGTTAACCAAAGGCACAAGTGACTATCAGAAGGATAGCCAAAGATTATATGATATATCTATGCAGGAATTGGAAGTTACACATGAACAACCTGTTGAACACCTGTTCCCAATATCTAAGGCAAAAGATCAAGTGGCCCCACCTATGGCTCATTTTATCCAAATGCCCACAATAACCCCCAAAGGACCAACCCCAACTTATGATCAGTTATGGACCCTCACGTTTGATGGATCTAAGTCCAAAACAGGCTGTGGTGTTGGGATTGAATTAACTAGCCCTAAAGGGAAAATTTTCTTTGCTTCTTACAGGTTGCAGTTTGGATGCACTAACAACGTAGTATAATATGAAGCTCTAATTCGGGGGCTGATGTTCACACATAAGAAGAAAGTCACAACCTTGATGGTTAAAGGAGATTCAGAAATTGTTATCAAGCAAGTGCGTAGCCAATACACATGTCACAATAGAAGGCTGGTAGCGTATAGAAATCAGGTATGGAACTTAATTCAAGACTTTGATGCTTTTGGGATTAGCTTAGTCCCAAGAGAGGAGAATTAGATAGCCGATTCATTAGCTGTTGCTACAAGCACCCTAGAACCTATGCAAGGCTCCAAGCTTAAGATATTCTCAATGGAATTAATTTCCACCCCTATAGTTCCTGATAATGTCAGGAACTTTCAAGTCTTTGATGATGATCGACATATTCTTGCTTTTCTAGCAAGTTCAGATATTTTTGAAGGACAAATCATTGATGAGTCCAACAGGGATCAAGGAGATTGGAACCCTGGAGATTGTGATACAGAAGGGGTCCTCAATCTAAAAATTAATAGCATTCCCAAGGGAATGGTGGCTTTAGAAAGGATTTTTGATTTAGACCCTAGGGCTCGAGAGAAGATATCAGCTGAAGATAAAGGAGGTGAATATGAAATTGTTAACCTAGCTAATTCTGGCCCTGAAAGAAATGTTTACATAGGGAAAGCTTTCCCTGAAACAATCAGAAAAGATATACTGAGGGCACTAAAGAAAGATATTGTTGTGATAGCCTGGGGGTATGAGGATTTAAAAATATTTGATGCTTTTGTAATAACTCATACCATCCCTCTGAAGCTCGAAGCTAAACCATTCTGACAGAAGCAGTGCACTGTCAACGCCTTGATTGAACCATTGATCCTTAAAGAAGTTCATAAATTGATTTCTGCAAGGATAATCTTCCCTGTGTGACATTCAACATGGGTGGCTAACTTGGTCCCAGTCCGTAAAAAAAATGGAGAGATCAGGCTGTGTGTAGACTTCAGAAATCTGAACAGAGCATCAAAAAAGGACAATTAACCACTCCCTTCTCTGGATGAAGTCTTACAAACTATCAATGGATCTCAGATGATATCATTTTTGGATGGTTACTTTGGATACAATCAGGTAATAGTTAACAGTGAAGATAGAATGAAGACAACCTTCACTACAAAGTGGGGAACATTTACATACAGAAGGATGCCATTCAGTTTGATAAACACTAGAGCAACTTTTCAGTGCGCCATAGACATGGAATTCAAGGACTTAATCGGTAAATGCATTATTGTTTACATGGACGACCTCATAGTCTTCTCCAAGGATAGACTGAACCACACTGTAGACTTAGCCAAAGTTATTCAAAGATGTATCCAGTATGGAGTCTCCTTGAATCCTAAAAAGTGTGTGTTCAGGGTTTCTAAAGGGAAGCTTTTGGGATACGTAATCTGAAAGAGGAATATCAATTGATCCAGACTGAGTTGAGTCCATTCTGAAGATCACTAGACCAGGAAGCAAGAAAGAAATGAGGTCTTTCTTTGGAAAGATCAAATTTGTGAGAAAGTTTATCACGGGATTTGTAGAAATCGTAAAACCACTAAATGAAATGATGAAGAAAGACGCCAAGATAGAGTGGAGTGATGAGGCGAAGGCCGCATTTTCACAGGTCAAGCAATCCATTTCGGAAGCACCCGTTCTCACCAACCTTGACTACTTGAGACCATTTTATATTTATTCTTTTGCCTCTGAACACTCATGTGCAGCTGTCCTAACTCAACGAAGAGAAGAGGGAGAAGAGAGGCCAATCACCTTCATGAGCTCTCCATTTAAGAACACTAAGATCAAATACCCGCCTCTTGAGAAAAAATATTTTGCACTGGTTAGAGCTGTCAAAAAGTTCAGGCACTATGTATTCTTCAAATCCAAATCATTGTTGTAGTTCCTGACGCTATTGTGAAGTCTCTACTTATGCAGAGCGAGTTGGGAGAAAGAAGAGGGAAATGGATGGCCATCTTGTGAGAGTTCGATCTGGAGATATGCCCTATGAAACTTGTCAGAGGCACAAGCCTATCTAAATCCATGGAAAATGCTAGTGAGAACATTATTTTCCAGTAATACACTACTCGGTCCTTTTCCAACGACCCTTGGTATGCAGATATCATTAGTTTCATTCTCAACAATCAATGTCCAGAGGGAATGAACACCACTCAAAGGAGAGAGCTGAGAATGGAAAGCTCTCATTATATGCTCAAAGGAGGTTTACTATATAGGAAGAATTTTGAGGGAGTGTACCTATGATGCCTTGATTAGCAGGAGGCTAAACATGTGATCACTGAATTTCATGGGAAACACGACACAGGTCATGGTTCTGTAGACTCATTGGCACACCAGATCCTCAAATTTGGTTATTACTAACCGCGTGTGTTCAAGGATTCCCATCAGCATACAAGAACATGTCACATGTATCAGATCTTTGCATTAAAAGAGAGCCATTTAGCCATGTCGTTGCAGCCTGTCTACGAGGTAAGACCATTTTCCCAATAGGCGCTGGACTTTATCAGGTTCATTAACCCAAATTCCTCTACAGGACACAAGTTTATTTTGACTACTACTGATTATTGCACAAGATGGACATAGGCTATACCTTCTAAGAACAATACAATAGAGGTTGTGATCAAATTCCTCACCGAATGCATCACAACTAGGTTTGGGGTGCCCTTCGCTTTGGTATGTGACAATGGCTCTTCCTTCTCTTCTGCTGAGTTAATTTCATGGGTTTATGATCACAAAATTTTCTTGAAACATTCTTCAAACTATTACCCATAAGGAAATGGAGTTGCAGAATCAACCAATAAGAATCTCTTAGGGGTAATCAAAAAACTGTTAGAGAACAACCCTAAGGAGTGGCATACCCAGCTAAGATTTGCATTATTGGAAGATAGGACTAGAATTAAGGCTACTTTAAAGACTTCACTGTTTAAGCTGGTATACGGCCAAGAGCCTATGTTCCCTACCCATCTGCAAGTACCCACCCTTGAGTTCATGCATAAATTCTACTCTAGAGATGATAAGATAGAAGTAAGATTAGCTACCTTGTTGAAATTAGAAGAGGAGAGAGATACCACCTTGCAAAAATTATTTAGACATCAGGTTGTTGTCAAACGTTGGTTTGACAAAAGAGCCAAAATCAAGGCCTTTAGGATATCAGACCTTGTGTTGTTATGGGATAAATCTAGTGAAAAGAAGGGCAGTCACCAGAAATTCGATAAGCTCTGGTTGGGTCCCTATCAGATTGCTGAGATCCTAGGAGAAAATACTTTCAGACTGAGTACTTTAACTGGAGAACCTGTTCCCTTGCTTGTCAATGGGCAGTTTCTTAAGAATTATTTCAAGTCATAGGGTTTTCTAATTCTTTCCTACATGTAAATAGTTTGTTGTTCTTTATATAAATAATTTGTTTTGTTTCCTGTTTGTAAATAATGTGCTTCTATTCAGCTTGTAAATAGTTTTGTTGTTTGTTTGTTTGTCCTTTCTTTCTGTCTTGTTTGTTCTTTGGGGTTTCCTCTATTCCTTCCATCTTTGAGTAGTGGGTTGTTATCTAAATTATGCTTTGGTTATGGACATAAGTGGTTTAGATATTTTCCAGGTTTTCTAGTTGGGTGATTTTGTCCTAAACTTTTGCTTTATGCCCATTATTAATAAGAGTTGTGGAAAGTCTTGAAAACAAGGTACAAATTAAATAACCTTCATTGGCTCCCTCTGAATCTGTCACGAATCATCAAGATCATCTCCTCTTGTAATGGTATATTTGTCCTAGGATGATAGTGTTGTAAAATTTGAGTGAAAAATCTGATCTCCCAAGTGCTGTTATGAGGTCTGTGGTAGTTTTCAACCCATAATAGATGTTAAACATTTGACATATTGAGAAAAATAAAATTGAATGAAATATCCGAAACTCTATGAGAAAACAAAAAAAGGGGGGGAACTATTTAAAGAGAAAAGAGGACTCAATATGAATGGGTGATTCCAGTATCTCTACCGGGGCTATGGACGCCTGGCTGGCAGTAGAGCAATGCTGTGAGAAAAATAGAGGTATCTCCATCGGGGCTATGGACACCTGACTGGCAGTGGAGCTATGCCTAGGATGTCATTACACGACAACTAAAGGGAGTCAACTCATGTAGCCCAAATCTTGCACATTGTTGTTCGAAAGGTGAAGAAAACTTTATAAAAGGGTCATGCACAATCAAGCACACACATAGATTTAGGGGTAGCCATTGTTGATTTACATTTGAGATTCTAGCTCAACCTTGGTTGTTAAAACTGACCCAACTGTAGTTGTGATGTTCATAAACCAGGAGTTCTGGGTAGTTGAATCCTTCAATTTCTTGAAAATGGTTAAACCATTTCCCCAACTGAGTCGCCATTTGTTATTCCTTGCATAACCGCCCCATTTTATTTTGGAACAAAACAGGTCCCCCTTCTTCTTCTTTTGTTTTCTTCGCTCTTGTTTTGTTTTGGTCCTTCAATTTTGGGGAATGATCTTGCTTTGGCACGAGCCTAAGTGTTTATCTTGCTTGCCTAAGTGATTCATCGATGTTGCGCTTTGAAAACCTTTAGTTCTGGGCAGGTTTAGGTTTTCTCTTGAGTTCGGGATTTTCCTTCTCCCCCAAATTTTCCCAGATCTCGCTCATCCAACTAAGCACTAGGTTTGGGGATTTTTGGTCTTCGTGAAATTTCGCGTAGACCAGATTTTCCCGATTTTTCCCTCCCGTCCGGGTTTTTTTCCAAAATTCCCGAGGCCTCCGAAGATGCACCTTCTTTGTGGATTTCTTTCTCCTCCAAATTTTCCCGAAGTTTGTTGTTCCCTGTTTTTTCCGAACTTGTGTGAATGTCTCCTCCTTCACGAAAATCTGTCCTATGCAGATTTTCTCGAAATCTGATGGAATGTGAAGAAGTGTGGAGTAGTAGGACTAGTTAACAAATGATGATGCATTTTAAGATTAATTTATGCTATTTTGAGATCTCACATGCTGTTCCTTGATTGATAATGATCGGATTGAATTTCTAGTGGGTGTTTTCATGTTTATTCCACTGGAATCTGTGTGGCTCAAAATTCTCCAAAATTCCTCCCTGGCTTGGATTTTGTGGGTGGACCTGAAACCCAAACTGTTTGTATGATCATTTTGTTTCAAGATTTAATGGCACCTTACTGACATAGGATTCGTTTTAATGATGATTTTGATTAATTAACTTCTGTTTGTGTGATCTTTACTATGGTTTTATTTGTTGAATGCAGGATTAAATCTTGCACATGATGATATTTCTCAAAGAGCTCAGTTGGAAAGTATCCCCCCAATCAAGTTTGGCATAAAATTCCTCTAAGGAAAAGGTCGACAAGACCTTCCAGATGTCTTGCTGACTAGCAGTGGTTCTATTCATTTTGAAATGCCTCGGTCGGCCTAATAGTTTTAATCACCGTAGGTTTTCATATGTCTCCCCGACATGCTAAAGTCTCGCTGACCAATTGCACATAGGGCTAGCATCATCAAAATATTTGTGCTCGATGATGTCTTGCTGACCCACAAAGTCTCAGTGATAAGGGTGGCTTCGGGGTGATGTCTCATCAAAAGGGGTGGACTCTTGGCGAGGTGAAGCGACATCAGCATAGTGGTTTGGGCTCGCTGAGAAGTCTCGGCGACCGAGTGATATCTCTCCAAAAGGGTGACTTCAGTATAGGGTTGTGCTTTCGGTGAGATGTCCTGCTGACACAAGAAGGATCTCGCTGAGAGGTGTTGCCTTCAGCAAAAGGTCCCTTCGAAGAGGAAGAGTCTTGTCGAAGTGGAACAACATCGGGGAGAAAGATTATGTTCGGCAAGAGGTCTGGCCGAATGGGAAGGGTCTTGCTGATACAGAATGAGCTCGGGGAGAATGGCCAACTTCACCATAAGGTCATGCCGACTAGCATTGGTCTCGCCAACATGTTTTCCCCCTTCAACACGTAATGGAATGCGCTCGATGAAAGGTCTCACCGACCCATAATGTCTCGGCGATAGGGTGTGAGTTCGACATAAGGTCTTCTCGACATTAAAAAGTTTCCTCGGCATGGGTGTGCTCGCCAAAGGAAGAAAGGATCACTATGAGGTCTTGCCGAGGGAATGCAGGTCTTGCCAATAGCGATGGGTTTGCAAATAGGAAAAGGATATCGGTGTGACCAATGGAGCTCGTCGTGACCTCTGGCCGGTAATGTTTGTCTTGCCGATGGTTTTTGTGATGTCGATATAGCTTGTGTAGCTCGACATGATCTCTCGCCGACTGTCATATGTCACGCCGATAGCTGCTGAGAAAGGTATAATCACATCAGGCAGACACGATGAGTGTCTCACTGACGTGTGATTTTGTTTGAACCAATTTTGACTGCTCGAGAATCTTGCGTGGCATATGTCTAACCAATCAGGAGGAGCTAAGAGGGAGGACCGGCGATAGTTTGACTAATCGACTACCTCCTTGAGTATAACTAACAGAAGGCTATCGGTCTTGATCTGCTTTGTGAATGAGCCGATGGAACACCTTGATGAACAGTAGTGCGGGGATCTAACAGGAAGTCTAATGCTGCCTCCAAAAGACGGTCAATGGGCAGAAAGGTCTAGAGCATGGGGAGGCGAGAAGAAGGAAGAGGCCGTCAGTCTCAGGGATAGCTGTGTGGTTTATTGGCAAGGAGGTAGATTTGTATTCATGGTGATACTTTAGAGCATTCAAAGCAGCTCCGCTAGGGAGTTCGAAGATGGACACAGATACCAGGAGTAAATGCTACAGTTGTGAAAGATTTGAGATCATCCCCAGAACAATCTTTCACCAACATGGACAACAGGGATGCCATTCAACGCCGCATTAACTCTATTTGAAAGATTTGAGGGCCGACCTTTCTGGAGTAGGATATTTTGTAAACCCTAAAATAGGGGCCAACACATTCTTTTTGGTACACTCTGTATATATGGCATTCTTGCCTCTTTGTAAAGGGTTAGAAAGTTAGTAAAAAAAGAAAATAGAAGGTTAGAAAGTTAGTAGAAGGAAAGAGGAGATAATAGAGTAGACAGGTCTAGAAATAGATTTTAAAGAGTACGAATTTTCAGAAAGGTAGAGGAGACAGAGCTGCATCTTGATTCTTTGTAATGGGAGCTTCTTTTGTCTTCTTAGTTAGGAGTTAGATTCAGCAGAAGCCAATAATGTATCTTTCAATTTTCTTAATATAGATGGAAACAATTTGGAGTCATGGATTTTCTATACACTGGTGATTGTGCCAGATTTGTAAATGTTGCTTATTTGCTTTACTAACAGTAGAAGCAACCAGATAAAAATCTACTTCATGTTGTGTTTCTGAATGGTGTTTGTCTTCAGTTAATCATTTGATTTGAGAGGCTTTCAAGGAATGAAATTTGACTCTATGTTTTGTTTAAATGGTGACTTGCAATCTGTTATTGAAATTAGCACTGTGAATGAATGAAACTGTGTGTTAATCACAAGTCAATTTTATTCTACAGTTTTAGTTAGGAATTCCCTGAAAGGTAACAAGTCTGGTTAAATTGGATGAATGATCATTCTTTTCTGTTCCAAAGCTTTGATCTATCTTTTTCTATTTCTTTAAAAAAACCCAGTTAGAGTTGGTTTAAATTCATGCTTGATCTCAAAACAATCTAGAAGCTCAACACCAGCAGGCCCCTTGAATATTACTGTTACATTGACCATTGAGCAACATCAGCACAATCGAGAACCGATTACAAAGACCTTGGGAGCTAAGATATCCATGTGTTTTTTTGTCTTTCAGGAGAAATAGAATAGCAATATTGTATTTGCACGTTGTTGTGTCATTAAGACCCGTCAACAGGGTGATCACCCCTCCTAATTAGAGCTAAGGATGCATTGATTTGCATCAATCTATGTATTTCATGATCATATTTTGATTCAAATTGATGTTGTGGTGCTTGATACTCAGGGGGAGTAGTCAGATGTTTAGATATGTGGTTTAGAGCTTGCATAGAAGAGATCTTTTCCATTGATGTCAAAGGGGGAGAAGAGTTGAGGAAAGAAGAGTCAGAACCTAAGGAGGAATAAGTTTAGTTGTGTTGATGGTATTTTTCATATCATGTGTTTCCATCAATCCCAAAGGGGGAGATTGTTGGATGTTGTGGTGTGGGCATGTGCAGGATCATGGTATGCCAAACATGCCCTTAAGTGGCAAAAAATTTAGAAAAATCAGTGTTAGGCAACTTGACGTAAATATTTGAATAAGTTATCTATATTATTTCAAAAATATGTAAGAATAATTTGTAGAAAATTGAATTTAGTTTCTAAAATACTAGGTTTATTTAAAAATAAATAAAATCTATTTGGTGAAAATTTGAAATTTCAATGTAGTAGTACTTAAATTTCGAGGGAAAAATAAGAAGTAGGTGTCTGTCGACCACCCTAACCATAATAAAATGATAATATTTTTTGTAATATTTTATATATAAGTAGAGGACTCATTTCGGATGTGATGCATATTTTTTTGTAATTTTTTCCAAGTAAATAATTAATTATGAATTTTTTATTACAACTTTTAGAAAATATAAAACTTCTTTGACCACCTTAACAGTCAAAATTCATGAAATTTAATTTTTCTTTTTTAATCCTATAGTATGTAAAGCATAGAATGTGACGCATGTTTTGGATTCAAAAATATGATACCGTTTGAAAGTTATAGATGTTTTCAATCAGCCTATCGATCGGGACTTTAGTCATAATTCTAATAGAAAATGAATAATAATTATTTATTAAATTCAAATTAAATCATAATTTATATTTTTGGAAAGCTGAGAATCTCCTCTAAAAACCCTTTTCGTTTCATTAATTTTGGGTGAAAAAAAAGTCGTCAGCCACATACCCTACAAATATTGCCACTTTTTGGCATACCATGATCCTGCACATACCCGTGTGTTGCTGATATGTGGTTGTCATTGATTTCAACACTATTAGCATTGTTGCATTAGAAGTTGTATATGTCGAGGATATTGAGAAAATTGTTATAAGAAGTGCTACAAGTTGTTAGTGGTGAAGTGAAGTTCAGTCTGTCAGTGTATTCAGTGCATTGTTGTTCAAAGGTTGTGGAATAAATGGTTTCTTGTTGAGTATATCTAGTTTATCCACATCAAGTTTTAGAGATTTGCGTGAAGATTTGATCAAGTTATGAAGATTTGTATTCTGACATTTTTTCTGTTACTTCAGTTTGTGTTCCTGAATGAAGGTCATGTGATTTTAGTTAGTTCAGTTGTTGTAGATGCCTCTCTGGTATTTTATGATACTTGTGGATGTTTCTAGTTCATGCTCTATCTGTGTTGCACGTCCAAATTGATCGTTGTGCTCATGATCTGATATTTTCTCTTGCGTGTTCATGTTTTTCATGTTCTTGGCCGACTAGGTGTTGAACCGTGTTCTGGATCTTCGAGGAGTAATTAATTGAAGTGGTTCATGTTTGAGGATGTTGTTTTAGATCTTCACTATGTTGTGGCTAACCTTGGTTGATTTGCATGAATAATCTTTATTGATTTGGGATGACTATATATATTCATTTTATTATAAATTGTTGAAGCCGACTTATAGAGATGTAATTTCTTGTTGCGGATATAGAATAGAGATTTTTTTTATTATTTGAAGGTGTGTGTGCATGCAAAGTGTGCGAGTCCTATGTGTGAATAATGTACAAATCATTTGAAGGCAAAGTAGAGTGTGAAGAAGAGTGAAGAAGAGTGAAGAAGTGTTCATGAGCTTAATCGAAACTCTAATCAGGCATTAGTAGATGCTACTTTTCTTAGTTCAAAATTTGATGGATTTAACCAGAACCTTTCTGTAAGACAGTGTGTCTTCCTTTGGGTAGTAAGCCTATTTGTATTTGAGTAGTGATCCCTAGGAAGTGTGCCTGAATGCATGTGCATTCCTCATTCATATTTTCTTATACTTTTAATAGGGTATAATCTTGTGGACTGACCTCCACCGTGGTTTTTCCCCTAACAGGGTTTCCATGTAAAAATCTTGGTGTTATGTGTGATTCTAATGTGTTTTTCATTTATGATTTCATGATTAATGATCAGATCTGAGAATAAGGTTAATAAGTTGAATAAGTTTGAAATTCAGTAACTACTGATTCACCCCTCCCCCCCTCTCAGTTGTTTGTCCCTGAGTTGCCAACATAGTGAAGTTGAAAGCTTGTTGGAGAAGATAAAGAGGAAAGGATATATAAACCCATCAGGAGGAGAGAAGATGGGGACTAGGAGAAGATAGCCAACAAGGAAGGGAGGAGAGGCTAGATGAAAGAGAGTCAGCTGTAACGGTTTGGTGGAAAGACCCGAGATCCTAGGGTGAATCTATTTCAAATTTGCAGAGTTGCATATTATTGCAGAGCCCATATGATGGCATGTAATATTGTAATGTCATTTCAGTAATAAAAGAAAGCTTTTCTTTTCTCTTGCATTTTTCCTGTGTAAATGTGTTTTTGTGGCGAGTTTTAGTTTGTAGGGGGAGTACCCTTCCTCAATATAATTTTAATTAAAAGAGATGATATGAACTTATTATATGCTATGAGTCATGTCCTATAATATCTCATTTGGTATGAAAAAGTAATAAGTGTTGCCAATAGTTAGGCTTTATGATATCTTAGATCTTATCGACAATCATTTCCCCTTCATTTAACTGCTTCTTACCTCCATATTCAGTCACTTTACTCTTCCCTTAAGTCAATATGTTCAAGCACATGATAAAACCCATCTCTTCACACTATAACTTTATATGAGACTAACAACATTGAACTAGAGAGCCTCGTTAATAAAATAACCATATACATGTTCAAATATAAAAAATTGTATAAATTAATCTCTCATATAATTTGCTTTTATCCATTTCTATCAAGAGGTAGACAACACAAGTACTATAACTACTGTAAACAATATTCGTTGCAAATTTGCTTTTGACCCTTATCAATTGTCTATTTAGAATTTTATTTTCCAGTGTTTACATTGCTAAAGGATAGTATTACTCATCTTGTAAATGGAAGTCCTTGAACCCATGCATCCCTTGGATAAATAGTCTGATTGATAGATATGATCATGCAGCATGGATATATGAATACTAGCTAAGGTCGTAGCACTAAGGTAAAACAAATTTGGGTCACGAGGAACCTCTATAATTGAACTAATCTGTAGGGACAGAAGGGCATTCTTCATAAATCATCCGTTGGTCATTATCATAGAAGAAAGCGATATATAAATATGCTTCTGAAGCTTGTCAACCAAGCAAAGCTTTCTTGACAAGTAATGCTTGTTTTTGCCCTTATTTTTAACCTCGAGTGCAACATATCACATGTCCAACAAGGACTGCACTAAAATCCAATTCACTGGCTCAGACTTTAATCCCTTCATATTACACCATACATTTATCCAAGGCTCATAGTTCTAACCTTACATATTACTTTTCACTGCACTAAAGCTAAGGTATTCTGCTCTCTCTTGTTTTAAATTTATCCATGAATATAGATGAATTTTGTACTTAGAACACAGTAGATCTACCACAGAATATGACCGTTGTGTTTTTGGATATCACACATTAATGTAACCGGGGTGGAATGGACTGACCATGAGACATGATTTATCCTTTCTGACCCACTGACTGGTGCAATACGTTTAGCTAGTTTTATCTAGAAACAATGCAAATCGTTAAATTATCAGTGTAAACAGTCTTTTATCATTCACAGTAAAAGTACGGTAAATGGTTGAGGTTCTAATGGAGTTTAGTCAGAGATCAAGCAACAGTTGTATATACTTATAAGCTCACATCCCAAGAATGTTTGCAGTGGAAGAAGTATTACAAGCTCTCCTTAGAAAACTAGTTAAACAAAAACCCATTATGTACTATTAACTTTTGTTCTCATGCACAATCTTCTTGATCCTTTCAACCACCTATCATGAAAATTCTTATTTTAGGTACTAAGACTTCTATTCAAGTATCATATTATCTTATCTTAGCTTTCAAAATTTTCAGATTAGTTCATATAAATTTATTTTCAATATCAATAGTTGGTATTAGTTTTCTACAGTCTATTAATTAGAAAATATGTGAGCTTCTGAATTCAACTATGTATGTTTTTTAATCGATATTTTGAATCACATCGATTCAAAATGTTGATAAAAAATATACACAATTAAATCTAAAAACTCACATATTTTCATTATCAATATTTTGCATCACTCTCTATAATCTCTAATCCAAATGAAATAACTAAAAAATAAAATAAATCATAAAAATGTGATCATGACGAAAGTAACTTTAAATAATCTAATCTAAAAAATTAATCTAATCTCAAAAATTTACAAACTATTATCGTACACTGTAAAATTTTTATATCTTCATTTATAGAGTTATTATAAATTGTATTCAGTCTAATTGCAAAAGCATCTGAGTGTGATGTCAGGATGATACTACATGAGGTGTTACAGTTTTTCTGATGCAGATTGATTCCAGTGCGCATAGAGTTTGTTTCTAATAATCTTTACCTATCTCGTACAATCAATACCCAAAATAACTAATAGTATACCTCAGTTTTTATGTCCACAAATTTTTGTCATATAATTTCTTACGAAATTAAAAGTACCATTGAAACTGTTTGATCACCAACTATCCACATGAATCAAAGTTATTAGCTCTTGTCAACATCTCAGCCAGGTACTGGCATTTCGTGGTTGTAAACTTGCCATTTATATGAACGTGGGCATCAGAGGATGACAGCGAAAATTTCCAAAGCAATAATTTGAGAAGTCCATAAAAATTCCACAAAATGTTTCATACAGTCAAAGCTGTGCAGCACACGTTTGGCATTTGTACGTAGTCAGTGTAATAATGTATTGCAGTCTACCTGTGACGATGGAAGTTTAAACGGTCATGGAGACAAGAAGTGGCCCCATTCGAGCTGTATTATGGGATAGGGTTTTGCAGTTGGGTACCCTACGCAGGTTGTTCCAACATTATACAGGTTTGTTGTTTTTTATTTGAGTCAGGCTAAAGATCTATTTTTCTTAGAGGATTATAGGTATATGTTTTTATTAAATAAGCAGCATTTACAGGGTGCTGTATTCTTTACACGGAAAGTTCTTAGTGTCAAAAGAAACCAGAGTGTCAAACCCTACAATAAGGACTAGGGCCTGGCAGAAAAGGCCAAACAGCCACACACAGAGACAGCTAACAGACAGCTGTCGAACAAAGACAAGGACTAGACAAATTATATACAGATAATTTGTATATAATATAATAAACAAAATAAAAAACTATATATTATTATATTATTTTGGAGAGTGATATATTATTAATAATTTGTAATAATAAAATAGAAAGTAAAAGAAACTTATTCAATTCATATGGGTATTCTTACTCTTTGTTGTCCTTTCTATGGTCATATAAAGTCTTTCAAGTATCTCTTCTAGTTTTGTTCCTGAATTCAAGAGGTTTGAGATTGGATCCACAACTTTTTCAAGTCATTTAGGACCTCCCCTTTTCCCTACCATATGGTTTTATTTAAAGATTAGCCTTATCTCTCACACAAATATACCCAAATTTGGCATGTGTTCAAAGTGAAAATTCTCGTCACCATCTATAAACATAGAAATTCTGTATTTTTTTCTTTTCTAGTTGTTCTACTCATGCCTATTATTCTTTGTACATTAAAGTCATGATTTACAATAATATTTATGTAGATCTAGGTGTAAGCTTATAAATTAGTACTTGAAGTTGCTCATCTTTAGGAGCTACTTGATCATTCATAGATCCCTGCACTATTGCTAGAAGTTCTACCCAATTAGCCCTCTTTTTGACATGGATGTCAATGTGGGTGCAACCAACCAATGAGATGTGATATTGGATCTCAATCCCATAGTCATTGTGGCTCTTAGCCTCTCACTTCTAGGAATACTACTATTTTTGGAGGGTAGGATTAGCCCTCCTAGATGCCCTCTACCTCTTCTTAAGGGAAGGGAGGTACACTAGTTGAGCTCACTTAGGTAGATTTTCTTTATTATGTTTGGGTATCCCTTTAAACTAGCCACAACAACCTCTAGACAACCCTCTTGAAGAAGAAGGTGATGTTTTCTTTAGTTTCGTAGTATTTGTTGTACTTGTTCCTTCTAATGTTCTTTCATCTTTGTTTTGAACATTGTCTAGTTAGACTTTGTGGATGTGCTTCTCTAGCACCATCCTTTTTTGTGAATATTGTACCATCCTTTTAATTAATAAAGTTAAATGAAAAATATTCATCAAAACAAAAAAGCCGAAAGATAATTTGTTTATTTTTTAAATATAAAGACATATTTTTTTTAGAATATATATTAATATATAAAATATATAATGTAGCTACAATTTTCAAAGTAAAAAACAATAAACATTTAAATATTAAATGATGATTGTTCTAAATGTAAAACAAGTGTATTACGTTTGAATAAATAATGAAGAAAATAAAAATAATTTTTTAATTAAAATTGAAATTTATTTGTTCATGTTAATATCTAATAAATAAAAAAATAAGTTATGAAGTAAAATAAAATAGTTGACGTAAACTAGAATAGTTATGTTTAGAAAAAATATGCATAAAAGTTATGAATCTATATATGAGTATAATGTTTCTTTGTCTTTTACATATATTTTTCATGCTAATTACTAAATAGTTATTTTGTATTATATAAATTTTGGATATGTTTTTACTTTTATGCGCAAGGTAACAATGTGGCACTCTTTGATGTCACTATATAACACCTCTTGATATAATAAAATAGATAATAACAAGTATCTCTTGACATTTTAAAAATACGTTTATTTAGGATATCTATAATAGGTATTTATTTCATTTGACTATATATATATATATTCAGTTATCAACAGCTGACTGGTCCTTGCTATTGGATGAATAACTTCTTTCTAGAAGTGAAGTATTTTGAAGTATTTTGGAGATGTCAACTGTGAAAAATAACAAAACCAGTTGAATTTACAAAAATCTGTAAGCAATTATTATATTTCTTCATGCCTTCTATATAGAGAAACTATCTTCTTTGTCATCTTTGCTCATAATCTAATTTAGTGGAGGGGATGTTTCAGATTTTGCAATGATGTTCATGTCAGGAAGGATTGGTTGGCGACCATGGATGAGTGGTTGAAAATTTGAAGCCCTTGGTGCTACATTTGATTCGTCAATTTTGATCTCTTTGCTATGACAAAATAGGATGGCTTAATAAAGCTTCATGATTATAGTGATGTGTAAGAAGGAACAAGATTGCATGATACTTGGTCTTGAAGCTCCTTATCATGTCTTTTTCCAGTTCAACCTGATACCTATTCAACTCCTTGTATAGATAACTTGATGAAATAAATTCAAGTGCCAACCTCATACCCGTATAAATTTTCCTAAAGCTCACTTTATGGTGTAAGTAGTGTCTAGGAAAGATACCTCCAATGTATGCTTCTCCATGCCAAAAGTCATATTTTTGAACACTTGTGAGAATGAAATTCTGTGGTAGAAAATTTTTCTTAATAATACCATTTGCTATCTTCTATATATCATGACAATTGGGATTCAAATCCAGGATATTGGAGACAAATATGCATACCAGATGAGATCGAAAAATGATTCTCTATGTTGATGGTTGCAAAATATCCTCTCCAATTATATCCTTGACACATTTGAAAATAGGGATACAATTTGTCTTTAAAACATAAGACAATTGTTCTTTATCCAGGTCTTTGGAAAGGGGAACTTCATATTTTTGCACTTGAAAGGGTGCCCTGTGAGTTCTTGGAATAAATTCCATTAAAAAACCCTTGCTTGGCACCTAGAAACTGTTAGAGAAACAAGGAAAAACAACTGAGAAGGGGGCTTCAAATCAGTTGTCACAAAAACTTAAAATTTTCTATCTTAACTTTAATTTCAGATCTGATGAATAAGCAATTAACCACAAGCAACTAACACATCAGAGAGACAAAAAAAAACCAAGAATTTTAACATGGAAACCTTGTTAGGGGAGTAGATGTTAGTCCACAAGATTATACTTTGTTAAAAGTATAATGAGAAATAATAAGGGGAATGCACATGCATTCAGACACACTGCTTAGAGCTCACTGATCAAATACAAAAGGGGCTCACTACCCAACAAAATAGGATTAAAAATCCAGAGGGTATTAAATGAGAAAATAGCTTATGCACAAGCCTAATTACAATTCCAATTAAGCTCAACACTTCTTCACACTTCTCACAATCTTCTTCACACTGTGCTCTGCAATCGAATGATATTCACACATACACACACAAGAGCACACAAAGCACCTTCTCGACACACAACACCAATGAAATAATAACTCTTAAATATCTGCTACATGAGATTCCATCACAACTTAGTCAGCCAAGAAAATATAACATATTTGCAATGTCGGCCCAAAATTACAAATAAACTTTTAATTTGAATCCACCAAGGTCATCCACGACATAGTGGAGACCCAAATTTAGAACTCCAACACAAAAAGACTTCAATTAATTCCTCCTCAATGATCCACAACACGCTATCACCACTAGTACTTTTCTTGTCATCTACATCACCAGCCCAATCCGCATTAGTATATGCACACAAAGTGAGATCATCATCCTTTGGATACCAAAGTCCAAAGTCAAATGTTCCTTTTAGATATCTAAAAATTATCTTGACAATAATTACATGTGATTATTTTGGATCAACCTTAAATCTAGCAACCATACATACAACATTCATAATGTTTGGTCTAGTCTGAGTCAAGTAGAGCAATCCACCGGTCATTGACCTATATCTGGTTTGATTTTCCTTAGGAGAGTCATCATTTTGTGTCAAATTACATGTAGTCACCATGGGGGTATCAACAGGTTTGGAGTCATCCATCCCAAATTTCTTCACCAATTCTTTCACATATTTGGACTGAGATATGTAGATCCCCGTGTCCAACTATGTAACTTGCAATCCTAGAAAGAACTTCATTTCATAGGAGGGAGGCAAGGATCTGACTACTTTAGCCACCATTTCATCCTCATCCATAGAATCACCGACATATTTCATACCCATCACTATTTAATTTACTCTCTGCATAAAGGAAGTGATATTTTCATCTTCACCCATCTTTAAATTCTCATACTTTCCTTTCAAGCTCTGTAGCTTAGCCATTTTCACCTTCTTCATTCAGCTTGTTTCTAAATACCCATTTAGTACCAATCACATTTTTGTATTTAGGCCTCAGAACTAGTAGCCATGTGTCATTCTTTTCAATTTGTGTTAGCTCTTCCTTTATACAAAGTTTCCATTTTCGTCCAAATCTCATGAGTTGTCTATAGACCCATCACATTAGCCATCTTCAAATCTATCAGAGAACTCACCAAAGCTTCAATAGCCCTAATGTTATTTTGAGCATCTTCGATCTCATTAGGAGTTGAGGGACCATTCTTAGGAATAGTATATATGGATCTTTTGTAATCTTCTAGAAGGCTTCACCAATACACCTTAAGTGACATCGCATCCTAACTTTCCACATTGAATAGTTAGTGTAACGCTGAAAATAAAAAGGCTTGCACAATAGACAACAAAGAAGATTAGAAGCACACATGCATACCATACCAAATCTAAAATGCAAATTCATTCGTTAAGCAACAAAGAACATGGGAAAGTAAAAACGTAATTAAAACTAGAACAATCTCACCAATTCCAAATGTATTGCCATGATTTATCTCGATTTCCCTTCTCCATTTTGCTTGTGTAGTATAATTGCCCTCAGATTTTCAAGTTCATGCAAGTATAGCCTAAGATAATGATTAGCAAAATATCAAAGATTCAAGACAAAGTTGCTCGCAAGATTCGGAAAGAGATTTTGATTTCGAGAGAGATTTCGTGAGAGATTGGAATGAAGAATGACATATCAATTTATAGAAAATTGATTATTCGAACGACAGGCCAAGATCGAAAGATCAATGGATGGTTGAGATCGACAGATTAGACATGCAATTGGTTAACTGATAGTATTGACATGAGTGATACCAATTAGAAATAGAATTAAAGATTAAATGAATGATTTAATCTTCAGTTCCGCATTCAGAAACATCATAAATATCTTTGCATGACAAAGATGAAGATTGATTATAACGACTCTCTGTTCGAATGCACGCACAACACTTAATTAATTAAATAAGAATATTTAATTAATATGCATGTACACGCAAAAGAGTTAGAACTGGAGGATAGCACGATTTGACGAAGAGATTACTCGTAGACGCCAGTCAGACATTAAATCAATAGTTAACTGAACGATTAAAATAGATGTCGAGTCGAGTAAAAGTGAATACTTAGATAACTCACATAATTATCTAAAATATAGAGGAATGTGTTAAAATAGAATTAATGAATTAAATAATTCATTCAATTCAAGACTCAATATTTGAAGAATAATTAAATAAATAATATTTATTTAATTAAATGATAAAGGGATTTAAATGAATAATTAAATAAATAATTTATTTAATTATAGTTGAAATATGATAAAGAATAAATTAAATAAGAATTTATTTAATTTGACAAGAAGAAGGTTAATTAGTAACATAATTAAATAAAAAGCGTTTATTTAATTAATCGGATAGAAAATTGTGAATTAATTAAATAATTAAGATTATTTAATGAATAGAAGAATTAATGTTAAGATGAATTAATTAAATAATTAAGATTATTTAATTAATTAGAAGAAATGAAGACTATAGAGAATAATTAAATAATTGACATTATTTAATCATGACCATTAAGAATACGAAATACGAAGAATATGGAAGTTGTAGGCCTAAACCAAATTTTGGTGTCTATAGTTAGTGCCATCAAATCTTGGATTGTCCTTGAATGTTGTCATCCCAGATCACCTCAAGCTTTGAAACTTCTTCAAAGGAACCTACTCTGATACCAATTGTTGGCAAGTACAAGGATAGGTTGGAGGAAATTGAAAAAGAGCTTGTCAGATTTGGACAAGACTATAGTATGTTTTTGGATAAGTATGGAAAGGTTAAGAAAAAGGTTCTTGATCTGCAAGTTGAGAATGCAAAGGTTAACTTTGCTAGAAATACTCTCATGGACACCTTCTGGAGAGTAAAAGACCTAACTGAAGGAAGACTAGAGCAAATGATTGAAGTACTAAAGATAGAAGAAAAGTTGGAAGAAGCAATCACCATTCCTAAATCCCTTGTCCAGATTATCAATAGGACATCGAAGAATAAAAACTTGAAGATAAAGAAAGAGAGATAGAAGAATTGGAAGCATTGATTTTGAAACAAGAAGGGAGAGGAAAAGGTAAGTATGAATATTTATTTCCTATTAAATATTTTTCATGTAGTAAAATAGGTCATTTTGCATCAAGATGTCCTGAAAGAGTTCCTAGAGTTCCTAGGTCATTGACAGTGGATGCTTTAATCATATGACTGGCGACAAAATAAAATTTATGAGTCTAGAGAAGTATGATGGTGGGGTTGTAAGATTTGGAGATAAAAAAAATTGGTGTTATGGTGTTCATTAATGTGATTGCATGTTTCCCTCTATTTATATGTTGTGAATTCTATTTTAAGTTCAATTATTGTTGTTGATATTTTTAGTTCTAATTTGAAAGTCAAATATTATTGAACACTGATTCACCCCCCCTCTCAGTGTTCCTAGTTTCCAACAGAAATGCCCAAAAATCGCCTTGTAAACTATAGCAATAATCCCCCATAAATCACCCAAAAAACAACAATATAAGCCTAGAGCTTGTTTGGATGTTATTTTGAAGGAGGTCTTTTAAACTTCTTTGTTACAACCTACCATAGAGTAAGGCATGAACTCACATAATACCCATAAAGCATAAGTTAAAACCATTCAGCATATACATCTTTCATGAAAGTGAAAACCATGAATTTCTTCCTGCTGAGCAATTTCCACATTGAAAGAAAACAAGATGAAATTGCACTTTACCCAATAAATTGTGCCTCCGAATTAACACGGCTACGATGCTTCTACTATGCTTAGGAACATGGTTGAATGGTTGTACTAGATTTCCAACTTAACAAAAATCACATGACCACAAGCGCTTTTCCTTTCTGAGGAGCATTTTGTTCTATAGAACCTGCAATATGTAAACACCATTTCAAATTGGTTCCTCATATAGCTATGGAATTTACTGTGCTATTCAATTTCAAAAAAATTGCTATGAATTCCACATGTCCTTGACAATGTTAAGACACACTTGAAATTCCATCAAGGTATGCTTTTATGAGATTATCTTCTTTGCCTTACATAAATTACCTACAAAATGCCGGTAAATGTTAGCAATCATCGTAATATATCCTTATGACATAAAATATGTGAGATGTATTGAAGCACGATGATGTCATTGGAATGAGATCATATCACACTTGCAATTACAGGTGTTAGCTTTGGAATAGCTTTGAATTTGAAAAATATTTTGCATCAGAAAATTAGTTTTCTGCATAGATAAATTTGTACATCCCACATACGATGAAACAAGAGTGATTTAACAATCACTAATTGGAATGCTAACATCAGTCTTTCTTGTTTTAGAATTAATATGTCATCTTGGTGTCTACATCACATTTGGTATAGCCTCTTCTTTTATCTTTTCTCTAATGAGTTAGGTCAAAATCAAATCGACCATATTCCTGCAAAACAAAAAACAAGTTAATATAAAAGGATACACCATACGACATATCACAAGAAGTACAGAGCAACTCATTGGTGATACCACACAAAATGTTTCATTCATGTAGATGTAACCACAACTGACATATTGGAATTCCCCATAGGATTTTATTTTATGATATGTTTCTTAGCTTACATGTGCAAAGAAAATTACCCATGTGCAAAGGTATCTTCTTGTATGTATAATGTACACTTCGTATCTTTACACCTTACATATTTATAAGCTAAACCCACCTGTCAAAATTGCAATAAACCTTTAACTTGTGAGTCATCGAAATATGGTAGTGCAATCTGCCACATTCCCTATAATTAACACTGATGTTAACACTCTCTGTAGTGTCCTATCAAAACTCCCTTTTATGAAGTAAGATAAATCAAAATCTAACTCTCATACTATATCAAAATTTCTTTTCATTAGCTCCATTTCATTTTCTTAGACTACAACCCTTTCTCAGTTATGTAGGAGATGGGGAACACCCCGTACAAGGCCCCAAGTCACCGAGGGCCAAGATGTGGAAGGTTACCCTAAGTTACCTTAGCTAAACAGAGTGTTAGGATATGAGGATGAGAATGATGCAGACTATAAAGTCCTACAACTACTTTGCAATCCCGAGATTCAAAATGAGGCTAGGTGAGCTAGTTTTAGAGCTCAACACTATCTCTTCGATAGCACTCTATTTGAGGACAAGAGCATAGTTCCGGAACAACAGTGCGGTGCACTGGCATCTCTCAGGTGCGTTGGCATTTGTACAACTAGAGGACCAAACGTACAACATGAACTATCAAAAAACAAGCTAGCAGCCTAGCTAGCAAATTCTAAAAGAGAAAAACAACACAATGAGATACGGGAAGTACAAACGAATGTGATAAAGCAAATATACCAAAGCTAGGGTAACAAAGATGATTTCATAGAAGAGCCTATTCACTAGCTTGCTCCACAAAGCATGTACACATACACATAAAAAGAGGAAAATATAGGGTGGTTGTATAGGGGCCTACCTCAGTCAGACCCCCATTTAGGTGTTTCCACCTCCATGGACAACCAAGAAAGCGAGATAAAGACAAGTAGTAAAGAGCACTAAAGTGATACAAAACATTGTGCTTACTTAGCCAAGTGATAGAGGAGAGGAAATGGAAGCTTACCACCTCCACCAAGAGCACTCAAGGATGCTTGGGGAGAAAATGAGAGTACTTGAGCCTCTACTATAATGGTTTTGTCCCCAACTTGCTTTACTAAAGTGATGGAGTGATGTATTTGTTGCAATGAGGTGCAAAAGTGTTTCTAGAAAGCTTGAGAGTGAGTGCAAGAGTATGAAAGTGAGCTTGTGAATGAAGTGAAGAAGTTGAAATGCTTGTTCAAGGAGTGAATATGAAAGAGAGATGAAGAAAAATGGCCATAATTAGGTTGGTTGTCTGAAGAGGATGTTACAGCTTGACCCCTAATGAGAAGTGTAATGCCTCTACAAGTCTAGCCATATGAATCTACCAAGGACATAAGCACGTTGTGTGGACATCTATGCATTGTGTAGGAATTCCCAAGAAAAATTCCTCCACCAACACTCAAAACAAGCACTAATTGGAATGCAAGTAGTGGGCTTATGGAAAAATTCACTCCTATACATTTTTCCCCCACTTTAGCAAGCACAAGTACTGATGAGTGCTTGGTAAAGTAGATCAAGGAAGGAGTAAGGTTATAGTGAACCATCAAGGAAGCGGACCATGATCTGGTGAACCTAAAGGTGCAGGACAAGCGAAAAAATTCATAGTTGATTGAAACTATGAAGTTGAAGGAAGAAAGCTCTTTATAGGCCTATGGACTTGCAAGGAAGGTGTTCCCCAAAAAATATAGCATGGAGGAAACCCAAAGGAAGTTCCCTACAGGTTCTTAGTCCTGCAGGGAAGTATCCCCCAAGATCTCTCACATGGAGGAAACCTAGGAAAGCTAACTCCGCAGAGTTAGGAAGTAGCCACGTAGGCAAGTAAGTAGACAGTCGTCTAGACTGTCAATAATTTGGAATAATTTCAAAGGGGTCCCTTGGGAACCCTTCAAAAGGAGAGGGGGCCACTCAAGGGACATGCTATTCAAAAAGTGAGGTCTAGTCAGGTTGCTGCCAAGCTAGAAACAATTGATTTCATTCAAGATAAGATCTTTTAAAGGGGTTCCCTTGAGAACTCATCATGAAGAAGGGGGTCCACTCAAGGGACACACAGTTCAAAAGCAGATGTTTTCTTTCTCAGAGTGATCCATCATCAAGGAATCTCCTTATGGAGGAGGAGAACTGTCCCCACATGAGGTGAAGGTTATAACCATTCCACCTCGGGGGGAAAACACTCAAGTTCTTTCAAAAGGATTCCTAATTCTGAATGTTGTCTTTGAAAAGGAATTTTTGTAAGGATTTTAGAGAAAATATTTATTGGAAATGAATGCATTTTCTAAAAATTGAAATGTTGAAGAAAATAATATTCACACATGAGAGGGACAACTCAAGCAAAGAAGATAAAGAGAAAGCGAAAGAGAAAAATACAAATGAAGGGGATAGGGGGATCTAGTTTAGCGGGGGCAAGGTGAAAGATCATCAATCCCCAACTAGATCAGGAATGATGCATGGAAGACAAAGTAAAATAAAAAATTGGGTCAACATGGAAGGCAAGCCTAAATGCCCCCAACACTTTGCATAGTCCCCAATTTATCAAAAATCAAGCACAAACATAGAAGAATGATGATTCAAATAGAAGAAAGTTTACAACACAAAAACCATGCCTGTATCCAAGTACCAATAGGGGTGACAAGGGTCATCTAGGAAAACATAGCATGATCATGGGAGAACACATCACAAAACACACACACACACACAAAAGATCAAGAAGAGGTCTCCTCCTAACATTGGTCAACAAAGAGGTAGTTCACTTCCCACTCTAGGTCATCATAGGGGGAAGGAGGATGCACCTGTAGTGGTGGGATGTTATGAGGAGGAGCATCTGGCCCTCCCATAACAAGGCCTAAGGAAGAAGGCCCAAAAAGGTCTACTTCATCGAGCTCTTGTGGAGCTATAGTTAGTGACTTTTTGAAGATCACTCACAAGGCTGAGACTTCATCTATAGAGTTAAACATGCACCCCATAGGAGCATCGTGTCTAACTTTAGTGGATAGGCTAGGATGTGCCTGAGATTCATTGTTAGGCTCACCGAATGACTTAGGAGCAATGAAAAACTTAGGAAAAGCTAGGACTAGTTTTGTCACTAGGACATAACAAGTCAATGTTAGGCCACCTTGCGGAGAAGGTAGGATCCTCTTACATCCTTCGATGCTAGAAGGACCACACTCCACCTTTTTCTTTTTTGGAGGAGATGAACTACCCACAGACAAGGCTAAAGGTGTAGAGGAAGAGGAGGAAAGAACTATGGCAGAAAAAAATGAGGTATTAATCATATCCATGGGATTTGGGAAAGGTTGGATATCTAGAATAGAGATCAGTAAAGGCAGCTCCACCAAAGGGGTGATGAACACCTGTACCCCCTTGGGGTTAGGCACATTTGCACTTGCAGCGGAATCCAGGAGCGATGTAGGAATAGACTAAAGAGAAGAAGAGGGAAGAGGGCGACACTATAGGAGGCCCTGAAATAGGGGCGGTCATTTCTTTCTCCTTGCTTTGTGAGGTAGCCTACTCAGCTAAGAGAGAATTTCACTGATGCTTGCACTTGTGTGCAAGGTAGTTTCTATGGCTCTTGGAGTTGGAGGGTGAAGGCTAAGAAGGAACAGAAGGCTCTTTCTCAACCATGGGAATGTCTACTATAGTCATTTCTGGCAGAGGAATGGATTCCTAAATGGGAGCAAGAGGAACAGGTTGAGGAGTAGTAGGGGGAGTCAGCTCAAGAGCCTCGGTAGTAGGCCTCTTCCTGTTTGTTGCCTTAGGAGTAGGAGTGGTAGGAGGCCATAGATTGAATTCCTTTTGGAAACATTTCTTTCTGTCATATAATTAGTACCATGGTCTGAGATATTCATTAGGGAGATCCATGATCCTGAGCTTAGGCTTATGCCAAGGAGGAATCATCAGACTCAGCGGATAGCCGCTAGGCTGACTCATCCAATACTCTTCCCAAGAAAGGGAAGAGTATGAGGAAATCTGAGATGAGACCTTCTCTTTACCTTTATGAGAGGGAGAGGGAGCCAACATGGGCTTCTCCCTTCCTTTCTGGGAAGAGAGAGCAGTCGCTAAAGGCTTCTCCTTTTCCTCTCGGGAAGTGGAGGCAACTGATTGTTTTATTACGCGAAGGGTTAGTTTCGACTATCCTTGGTAGCTAGTTTTATACTTTACATAATTCTTGTAAAGTAGGTCCATTGTCAAAGGAAGCAGACCAATTGGGGAGGGCCAAAATTGATCCAATGGATATCCACCATGGGACACCAAGGGTTGATATCCACATGCACGAAACCTTCATGGGAGAATTTTAAACAATTGTGAATAATAGAGGCAATTCCATTCATGGAAGCTAACCAAGGTATGCCTAGCTTCAGCCTAAACAGATCTGACTCTAGGAGAACATTAAAAATTGTGTCAATGGCCTTGGGTCAAACTAGGACGAACAATGTTATCGAGCCATAGGGTTTAAGGAACATACCATCATGTGTATGAATGGTAGATTTTGTTTCTTCATATTCTTCCTTTTGTAATGAATTTAATACTAATGTTTCCTCTATGATAACATTCACATGGCTCATGGGGTCTATCAAGAATTTTGTCACAATGTTACCATTGACGTGAGCGGGAATGTAAAGAGGTGAGGGTTTATTGTTTAAGGGAAATCTTATGATGTGAATTTAATGTCTGACGAACTGGGTGTAGGTGGAGCAGTGGAAGTCACTATGACCATGTTAACGTAGGCCCCAGGTTGAGTAGTAGAATTAGTGGGATCTACAATCATGTTAGTAGAGTGTGACAGAAATGGATCCATGTATATCTGCAATTAACTTTTAGCTTTCACCACTAATTTGTTAGCATTCTATTTACTCCCATCGAGGTGAATGGTAATGTCCTTGATACGGTCTTGTATCTCATGATGCAGCCACATACAACATTTGTTATCATGTCCATAAACTCGATGGTATTTAAAATAAGTTCTCCCATTGTACCAATTAGGGTAAGGTTCTTTAATAGGCTTAGGAATCATCAAGGTTACAATCTTATCCTTCAATAGCTTCTGCAAGATAGAAGAATAATATTTTGATAACTTTGTGAACTTTTAGTCACTTTTGAGGCCATTTTCATTAGCAGAGGAAACTACATCTGTAATAGTCTTACCTTTCCTAGAGATTGATACAATGGACTTCCCCTCAGAATGGGAGTGCGAGGAGGATCCCCCAAACTAAACAATTGTCTATTGGTACTCTCATAAGGTTGCACACAAGTGCATGAAAGAAGGGTATTTCATAAGGGAAAACTTCTCTTGCCAAGGCCTTTGTAAGTTCCCTATGAATACCTTCTGTACATCAAAATTGGGCAGCTGATACGAGACTTGTAAAAGAAGCACTTGATAGCATGCTATAAAATAAGTAATTTTTTTGTTATCTCCTTGTTTACATCGGGCAAGATCTGAAAAGGTAATCTTTTGCCCGATGTTTGCTTGAAATTGTCTAAGAAATTGATTTGTGAGTTGGTCAAATGAGAAAATGGAATTTTTAGGAAAGGAACAATACCACTCGAGTGCTATGTCCTTGAGAGATCAGGGAAATAATTTGGCCATCAACGCGTCGTGATGGAAGAAGTCTATGCACAGGGCATTAAAGGTAGAAACGTGTTTTTGTGGATCTCCTTTACTGCCATACTTTTCAAATGTAGGGATCTTCATTCCTTGGGGGAAGGGAGTGTTTAAGATTGCAACTAACAACAAGTTGTGATAGAAGGAGGGATAGAAGATAGGATGAGTAGAGGCTTGGGAAAGACTCGCTAACTAGCTCTACAACTTACCCATGTTCTGAAGAAGAGTGTTCAGAATGGGGTCGTGAGAAGATAGAGGGCTAAAGGAACCTCCTCTAGAAAAACTGCCAAAACCACCTCCAAAATCGCCATTGGTGTGACCTCTACTAGAACCACTACCGGAGCTTCCATCAAAAGAACCAACATGAAATCCATCAAAACCACCTCCATAAGAACCACCTCCCCTTTTGAATCCACCAACTCTACCAAAGCCCCCACCACTCATCCTGCCAAAGCCTCTAGCACTAGAGGTGACGGGGGGGATGAAGCTAAAGCCCATGGTGACCTTGTTTACTTTGATAGTTTCAGGTTGTTTGGAGAAAGAAGGGATATTGATAGAGGGGACCATGTTGGCAATGTAAACGGACATGGGAGGCATCGATACTCCTAACTATCACTCATGCTCTTCAAAATCGGCTCCTTGTGCAAAGCTAGGATTTTTCAAAGGAGCACACACTGTGGTAAGACCAAGGAGGCTAGTGAGAATCTCTATGCCTATTCAATATTTTTCCATCATATTTTTTAACTTTCTGACAACCCAAGCAACTCTAGCCATCTTTGGATTTCTTATAATCAATACCCAAAATAACTAACAGTATACCTCAGTTTTTATGTCCACAAATTTTTGTCATATAATTTCCTACGAAATTAAAAGTACCACTGAAATTGTTTGATCACCAACTGTCCACATGAATCAAAGTTATTAGCTCTTGTGAACATCTCAGCTGGGTACTTCCATTTCATGGTTGTCAACTTGCCATTTATATGAACATGGGCATCAAAGGATGACAGCGAAAATTTCCAAAGCAATAATTTGAGGAGTCCAAAAAAATCCACATATTGTTTCATACAGTCAAAGCTATGCAGCACACGTTTGGCATTTGTACGTGGTCAGTGTAATAATGTATTGCAGTCTACCTGTGACAATGAAAGTTCAAACGACCATGGAGAAAAGAAGTGGCCCCATTTGAGCTGTATTATGGGATAGGATTTTACAGTTGGGTACCCTACGTAGGTTGTTCCAACATTATACAGGTTTGTTGTTTTTTATTTGAGTCATGCTAAAGATCTATTTTTCTTAGAGGATTGTAGGTATATGTTTTTGATTAAATAAGCAGCATTTACAGGGTGCTATATCTTTTACACGGAAAGTTCTTAGGGTCAAAAGAAACCAGAGTGCCAAACCCTAGAATAAGGACTAGGTCTGGGCAGAAAAGGCCAAACAGTCACACATAGAGACAACTAATAGATAGTTGTCGAACAAAGACAAGGACTAGAAAAATTATATACAGATAATTTGTATATAATATAATAAACAAAATAAAAAACTATATATTATTATATTATTTTGGAGAGTGATATATTATTAATAATTTGTAATAATAAAATAGAAAGTAAAAGATACTTATTCAATTCATACGGGTATTCTTACTCTTTGTTGTCCTTTCTATGGTCATATAAAGTCTTTCAAGTATCTCTTCTAGTTTTGTTCCTGAATTCAAGAGGTTTGAGATTGGATCCACAACTTTTTCAAGTCATTTAGGACCTCCCCTTTTCCCTACCATATGGTTTTATTTAAAGATTAGCCTTATCTCTCACACAAATATACCCAAATTTGGCATGTGTTCAAAGTGAAAATTCTCGTCACCATCTATAAACATAGAAATTCTGTATTTTTTTCTTTTCTAGTTGTTCTACTCATGCCTATTATTCTTTGTACATTAAAGTCAAGATTTACAATAATATTTATGTAGATCTAGGTGTAAGCTTATAAATTAGTACTTGAAGTTGCTCATCTTTAGGAGCTACTTGATCATTCATAGATCCCTGCACTATTGCTAGAAGTTCTACCCAATTTGCCCTCTTTTTGACATGGATGTCAATGTGGGTGCAACCAACCAATGAGATGTGATATTGGATCTCAATCCCATAGTCATTGTGGCTCTTAGCCTCTCACTTCTAGGAATACTACTATTTTTGGAGGGTAGGATTAGCCCTCCTAGATGCCCTCTACCTCTTCTTAAGGGAAGGGAGGTACACTAGTTGAGCTCACTTAGGTAGATTTTCTTTATTATGTTTGGGTATCCCTTTAAACTAGCCACAACAACCTCTAGACAACCCTCTTGAAGAAGAAGGTGATGTTTTCTTTAGTTTCGTAGTATTTGTTGTACTTGTTCCTTCTAATGTTCTTTCATCTTTGTTTTGAACATTGTCTAGTTAGACTTTGTGGATGTGCTTCTCTAGCACCATCCTTTTTTGTGAATATTGTACCATCCTTTTAATTAATAAAGTTAAATGAAAAATATTCATCAAAACAAAAAAGCCGAAAGATAATTTGTTTATTTTTTAAATATAAAGACATATTTTTTTTAGAATATATATTAATATATAAAATATATAATGTAGCTACAATTTTCAAAGTAAAAAACAATAAACATTTAAATATTAAATGATGATTGTTCTAAATGTAAAACAAGTGTATTACGTTTGAATAAATAATGAAGAAAATAAAAATATTTTTTTAATTAAAATTGAAATTTATTTGTTCATGTTAATATATAATAAATAAATTTAAATAAGTTATGAAGTAAAATAAAATAGTTGGCGTAAACTAGAATAGTTGTGTTTAGAAAAAATATGCATAAAAGTTATTAATCTATATATTAGTATAATGTCTCTTTGTCTTTTACATATATTCTTCATGCTAATTACTAAATAGTTATTTTGTATTATATAAATTTGGGATATGTTTTTACTTTTATGGGAAGGTAACAACATGGCACTCTTTGATGTCACTATTTAACACATCTTGATGTAATAAAATAGATCAAAACAAGTATCTCTTGACATTTTTAAAATAGGTTTATTTAGGATATCTATAATTGCTATTTATTTCATTTGACTGAATATATATATATATATATATATATAGAGAGAGAGAGAGAGAGATATTTAGTAAAAGCTTGGTAAGCTGACTATTTATATTATATAATAGTAGAGGTTACAAAATGTTTTTCATAGTAGTATCTAGATAATATTTTAATACAAAATGTCAATTTTCACATTTGGATACAACAAACAGTTTATCAATAGTTGTTCGGTCCTTCCTATTGGATGACTAACTTCTTTCTAGAAGTGAAGTATTTTGGAGATGTCAACTGTGCAAATTAACAAAACTAGTTGAATTTACAAAAATCTGTAAGCAATTATTATATTTCTTCATGCCTTCTATATAGAGAAACTATCTTCTTTGTCATCTTTTCTCATAATCTAATTTAGTGGAGGGGATGTTTTAGATTTTCCAGTGGTGTTCATGTTAGGAAGGATTGGTTGGCAACCATGGATGAGTGGTTGAATATTTGAAGGCCCTAGTACTACATTCGATTCATTAGTTTCAATCTCTCTTTGCTATGATACAATAGGATAGCTTAGTAAAGCTTCATGATTATAGTGATGTGTAAGAAGGAACAAGATTGCATGATACTTGGTCTTTAAGCTCCTTATCATGTCTTTTTCTAGTTCAACCTGATACCTATTCAGCTCTTTGTATAGATAACTTGATGAAATAAATTCAAGTGACAACCTCAGACCCATATAAATTTTCCTGAAGCTCACTCTATGGTGTAAGTAGTGTCTAAGAAAGATACCTCCAATGTATGCTTCTCCATGCCAGAAGTCATATTTTTGAACACTTGTGAGAATGAAATTTTGTTGTAGAAAAACTTTCTTAATAATACCATTTGATATCTTCTACATATCATGATAATTGGGATTCCAATCCAAGATGTTGGAGACATATATGGAAACCAGATGAGATGAAAAAATGATTCTCTATGTTGATGGTTTCAAAATATCCTCTCCAATTATATCCTTGACACATTTGAAAATAGGGATACAATTTGTCTTTAAAGCATAAGACAATTGTTCTTTATCCAGGCCTTTAGAAAAGGGAACCTCCCATTGTTGCACTTGAAAGGGTGCCCTGTGATTTCATGGAAGAAATTCCATTAAAAAACTCTTGCTTGATAGCTAGAAACTGTTGGAAAAATAAGGATAGACAACTGAGAGGGAGGGTGAATCAGTTGTCACAGAAACTTAAAATTTTCTAACTTATCTTAACTTTAATCTCAGATTTGATGAATAAGCAATTAACCACAAGCAATTAACACATTAGAGAGACAAAGAACATCAAGAATTTTATGTGGAAACCTTGTTAGGGGAAAAACCACATTGGATGTTAGTCCACAAGATTATACTCTGTTAAAAGTATAATGAGAAATAATAAGGGGAATGCACATGCATTTAGGCACACTTCTTATATCTCACTATTCAAATACAAAAGGGGCTCACTTCCCAACAAAATAGGATTAAAAATATGGAGGGTATGAACTAATAAAATAGCTTCTGCACAAGCATAATTACAGTTCCAATTAAGCTCAACACTTCTTCACACTTTGCACAATCTTCTTCACACTGTGCTTTGAAATCAAATGATATTCACACATACAAACATAGGAGCACACTAAGTACCTTCTTGACACACAACACTAATGAAAGAATCGCTCTTAAATATCCGCTACATGAGATTCCATCACAACTTAGTTAGCCAAGAAAATAAAACATATTTGCAATGTCAGCCAAAATTTACAAATAAGCTTTTAATCCAAATCCACCAAGGTTGGCCACAACATAGTGGAGACCCAAATTTAAAACTCCAACACAAAAAGACTTCAATTAATTCCTCCTCGATGATCCATAACATGCTATCACCGTGCTAGCACTTTTCCTGTCATCTACATCACCAACCTAATTTGCATTAGTATATGCACATGTACAAAGTGAGATCATCATCCTTTGGATACCAAAGTCCAAAATCAACTATTCCTTTTAGATATCTAAAAATTATCTTGACAAAAATTACATGTGATTCTTTTGGATCAGCCTGAAATCTAGCAACCATACATACAACATTCATAATGTCTGGTCTAGTCTGAGTCAAGTAGAGAAATCCATTGGTCATTGACCTATATTTGGTTTGATTTGCCTTAGGAGAGTCATCATTCTGTGTCAACTTACATCTGGTCACCATGGGGCTACCAACAGGTTTGGAGTCATCCATCCCAAATTTCTTCACCAGTTCTTTCACATATTTGGACTAAGTTATGAAGATCCCCTTGTCCAACTATGTAACTTGCAATCCCAGAAAGAACTTCATTTTTTAGGAGGGAGGCAAGGATCTGAGTAAATTAGCCACATTTCATCCTCATCCATAGAACCACCAAAACATTTCATACCCATCACTATTTCATTTACTCTCTACATAAAGGAAGTGATATTTTCATCTTCACCCATCTTCAAATTCTCATACTTTCCTTTCAAGCTCTATAGCTTAGCCATTTTCACCTTCTTCATTTAGCTTGTTTCTAAATACCCATTTAGTACCAATCACATTTTTGTCTTTAGGCCTTAGAACCAGTAGCCATGTGTCATTCTTTTCAATTTGTGTCAGCTCTTCCTTCATACAAATTTTCTAGTTTCATCCAAATGTCATGAGCTGTCTGCAGACCCATCACATTAGCCATCTTCAAATCTATTAGAGAACTCACCAAAGCTTCAATAGCCCTAATGTTATTTTCAACATCTTTGATCTCATTAGGATTTGAGGGACCATTCTTAGGAATAATATATGGATCTTTTGTAATCTTCTAGAAGGCTTCGGCAATACACCTTAAGTGACATCACATCCTAACTTTCCACATTGAATAGTTAGTGCCATTAAATCTTGTACTGTCCTTGAATTTTGTCATCTCTGATCACCTCAAGCTTTGAAACTTCTTCAGAGGAACCTGCTCTGATACCAATTGTTGGAAAGTACAAGGATAGGTTGGAGGAAATTGAAAAAGAGCTTGTCAGATTTGGATAGGACTATAGTATGTTTTTGGATAAGGATGGAAAGGTTAAGAGAAAGGTTCCTGATCTATAGGTTGAGAATGCAAAGGTTCACTTTCTGAGAAATAATCTCATGGACACCTTCTAGAGAGTAAAAGACCTGATTGAAGGCAGACTAGAGAAAATTATTGAAGTACTAAAGACAGGAGAAAAGCTAGAAGAAGCAATCACCATTCCTGAATCCCTTGTCTAGATTATCAATAGGACATCAAAGAATAACAACTTGAAGATAAAGAAAAAGAGGTAGAAGAATTGGAAGCACTGATTGCAAAATGAGAAGGGAGAGGAAAAGGAAAGTATGAAGATTTATTTCCTATTAAATTTTTTTCATGCATGTAGTAAAATAGTTCATTTTGCATCAAGATGTCCTGAAGGAGTTCCTAGATCTAAGCCTAAAAAGTCTAGATTCCAAAAGAGATGCTACTTTGTTGAAGAAGCAGTGACTGATGATGAGTCTGATAAAGATAATGGAAAAGAAGATGAATGGGATTTCATTGCTACCATTGAAGATAATCCTGTGGCTAATGGATCTACTAAAGATGAAAAATCCCTTGCAGCCCAAGTTGAAGAAAAAGATGAGTGGGTCATTGATAGTGGATGCTCACATCATATAACTGGTGATAAAATAAAATTTGTGAGTCTAGAAAATTATGACGGTGGGGTTGTAAGATTTGGAGATAAAAATTTATGGTGTTATGGTGTTCATTAATGTGATTGCATGTTTCCATCTGTTTATATGTTGTGAATGTTGTTTTAAGTTCAATTATTATTGTTGATATTTTTAGTTCTGATTTGAAAGTCAAGTATTATTGAACATTGATTCACCCCCACCTCTTAGTGTTCCTAGTGTCCAATAGAAACACCCAAAAATCACCTTGAAAGCTGCAGCAATAAGCCCCCATAAATCACCTAGAAAACAACAATATAAGCCCAAAGCTTGTTTGGATGTTTTGAAGGAGGTATTTTAGACTTCTTTATTATGACTTACCATAGAGTAAGGTATGAACTCACATAATAACCATAAAGCATAAGATAAAACCATTCAACATATACATCTTTCATGAAAGTGAAAACCATGAATTTCTTCCTGACAAGCAATTTCCACATTGAAAGAAAACAAGATGAAATTGCACTTTACCCAGTAAATTGTGCCTCCAAATTAACATTGCTACGATGCTTCTACTATGCTTAGGAACATGGTTGAATGAGTTTACTATATTTCCAACTTAACAAAAATCACATGACCATGAGCATTGTGCCTTTTTGAGGAGCATTTTCTTCTATAGAACTTGCAATATGTAAACACCATTTCAAACTAGTTCCTCATATAGCTATGGAATTTATTGTGCTATTCAATTTTTAAAAAAATTCTATGAATTCCACATGTCCTTGAAAATGTTAAAGACATGCTTGAAATTACATCAAGATATGCTTTTATGAGATTATCTTCTTTGCCTTACATAAATTACCTACAAAATGCCAACAAATGTTAGCAATCATCATAATATATCCTTATGACATAAAATATGTGAGATCTATTGAAGCACGATGATTTCATTGGAATTAGATCATATCACACTTGCAATTATAGGTGTTAGCTTTGGCATAGCTGGGTATGTGCAGGATCATGATGGGCCAAAAAGTGGCAATATGATGGGTATGTGGCTGATGACTTTTTTTACCCAAAATTGATGAAACAAAAAGGGTTTTTAAAGGAGATTCTCAGCTTTCCACCAATATAAATTATGTTTTACTTTGAATTTAATAAGTAATTATTAATCATTTTCTATTCAAATTAAGCACTAAAGTCCTGATTAATAGACTGATTGAAAAATATCTATAGATTTCAAACGGTGTCATATTTTTCGAATCCAAAACATGCATCACATTCTATGCTTCGCATACTATAGGATTAAAAAAAGAAAAAATGAATTTCATGAAGTTTTTACCAAGTTAAGGTGGTCAAACATACGAGTTTTTTATATTTTTTAAAAAATTTAATAAAAAATTCATAGTTAATTATTCAATTGGAAAAAAATAATAAAAAAATATGCATCACATTGGGACACAAGTCCTCTACTTATATCTAAAATATTATAAAATAATATTATCATTTTATTGTGGTTGGGGTGGTCAGATAGACTCCTACTTCTTATTTTTTCCCTGAAATTTAATTACTACTGAATTGAAATTTCAAATTTTCACCAAATAGATTTCTTTTTTTTTAAACAAACCTAGTAGTTTAGAAACTAAATTGAATTTTCTATAGATTCTATTCTTACATATTTTTGAAATAATATAGATAACTTATTAATTTTTTTACGTCAAGTTTCCTAACTCTGATTTTTCTATTTTTTTTGCCACTTAAGGGCCTATTTTTTCCATTATGATCCTACACATACCCAACTTTGAATTTGAAAAATATTTTGCATTAGAAAATTAGTTTTTCGCATGGATAAATTTGTACATCCCACATACGATGAAACAAGAGTGATTTAACAACCATTGACTGGAATGCTAACATTAGTCTTTCTTGTTTTAGAATTAATATGTCATCTTGGTGTCCACATCACATTTGGTATAGCCTCTTCTTTTTTCTTTTCTCTAATGAGTTAGGTCAAAATAAAAGCAATTGACCATATTCCTGCAAAACAAAAAACAAGTTAATATAAAAGGATACACCATACGACATATCACAAGAAGTATAGAGCAATTGGTTGGTAATGCCACACAAATTGTTTCATTCATGTAGATTTAACCACAATTGACATATTGTAATTCCCCATAGGATTTTCTTTTATGATATGTTTCTTAGCTTACATGTGCAAAGAAAATTACCCATGTGTGAAGGTATCTTCTTGTATGTACAATGTACACTTTGTACCTTTACACTAGACATATTTATAAGCTTCCCACCTATGAAAATTGTAATAAACCTTTAACTTGTGAGTCATCGCAGTATGGTAGTGCAATCCACCACATTCCCTATAATTAGCACTAATGTTAACACTCTCTATAGTGTCCTATCAAAACTCCCTTTTATGAAGTAAGATAAATAAAAATCTAACTTTCATACTATATCAAAATTTCTTTTCATTAGCTCCATTTCATTTTCTTAGACTACAACCCTTTCTGAATTATGTAAGAGAGGGGGAACACCATGTGCAAGGCCCCAAGTCATGGAGGGCTAATATGCAGAAGGCTACCCTAACTTACCTTAGCTAAATGGGGTGTTAGGATATGAGGATGAGAATGATGTGGACTATAAAGTCCTACAACTACTCTATAATCCTGAGATTCAAAATGAGGCTAGCTAGGCTGGTTTTTGAGCTCAACACTATCTCTTAGATAACACTCTATCTGAGGATGAGAGCACAATTCTAGGAAAACAATGCAATGCACTAGAATCTCTTAGATGTGTTGGCGTCCGTACAACCAGAGGACCAAAAGAACAACATGAACTATCAAAAAACAAGCTATCAGCCTAGCTAGCAAATTCTAAAAGAGAAAAACAACACAATGAGATATGAAAGTACAAATGAATGTGATAAAGAAAATATATCAAAGCTAGGGTGACAAAGATGATTTCGTAGAAGAGCCTATTCGCTAGCTAGATCTGCAAAGCATGTACACCTACACAGAAAAAGAGGAAAATGTTGGGTGGCTGTATAGGGGCCTACCTCAGTCAGACCCCCATTTAGGTGTTTCCACCTCCTTGGAAAGCCAAGAAAGCAAGATAAAGACAACAAAGTAGTAAAGAGCACTAAAGCACTACAAAATAGTAAGTGTGCTTACTCAGCCAAGTGATAGAGGAGAGGAAAGGGAAGCTTACCACCTCCACCAAGAGCACTCAAGGATGCTTGTGGAGAAAATGAGAGTACTCGAGCCTCTACTACAATGGTGTTGTCCCCAACTTGCTTTACTAAAGTGATGGAGTGATGTATTTGTTGCAATAAGGTGCAAAAGTGCTACTAGAAAGCTTTAAAGTGAGTGAAAGAGTATGAAAGTGAGCTTGTGAATGAAGTGAAGAAGTTGAAATTCTTGCTCAAGGAGTGAATATGAAAGGGAGATGAAGAAAAATGGCCATATTCAGGTCGGTTGGCTAAAGAGGACATTACAACTTGACCCCCAATGAGAAGTGTAATGCCTCTATAGGTCCAGCCGTAGGAATCTACCAAGGACATAAGCGCATTGCATAGACATCTATGCATTATGCAGGCATTCTCAAAAAAAATTCATCCACCAACAATCAAAACAAGCACCAATTGGAATGAAAGTAGTGGGCTTATGTGGAATTAAGCCTCTGAAATTGGTTTTCTAAAGTGGAGAAGGAAAAAAAAGGGAATTTGCATAAGGGGTGCAAATTCACTCCTGTACATTTTTCCCCTACTTTAGCGAGCACAAGTATTGATGAGTGCTTGGTAAATTAGATCAAGGAAGGAGTAAGGTTATAGTGAATCATCAAGGAAGCAGACCATGATCTGGTGAACCTAAAGGTGCAGGACACACAAAGAACTTCATAGTTGCTCGAAACTATGAAGTTGAAGGAAGAAAACTCTTTATAGGCCTATGGACCTGCAAGGAGGTGTCCCCCAAAAAATCTAGCATGGAGGAAACCAAAGGAATCACCCTATAGGTTCTTAGTCATGCAAGGAGGTATACCCCAAGATCTCTCACATATAGGAAATCCAGGAAAGTGGACTCACAAAGTCAGGAAGCGGCCACCTAGGAAAGCAAGTAGATAGTCATATGGACCATCGATAATTTGGAATACTTTCAAAGGGGTCCCTTAGGAACCCTTCAAAAGGAGAGGGGGCCACTCAAGGGACATGCTATTCAAAAAGTGAGGTCTAGTTAGGTTTATCCCAAGCTAGACACAAATGATTTCATTCAAGATAAGATCTTTTAAAGGGGTTCCCTTGGGAACTCATCATGAAGAAGGGGGTCCACTCAAGGGACACACAATTCGAAAGCAAATGTTTTCTTTCTCAGAGGAATCCTTTTGAAAATCATTATCACACATGAGAGGGACAACTCAAGAAAAGAAGATAAAGAGAAAGCAAAAAAGAAAAAGACAAATGAAGGGCATAGGAGGATCTAGTTTTACCGGGTTAGATCTATCCAAGCTCATATAAATAATAGGTAACCATGGTGTAAGGAGAAAAATCATCAATCCCCAACTAGACCAGGAATGATGCATGGAAAATAAAGTGAAATAAAAAATTGGGTCAACATGGAAGGGAAGCCTAAATGCCCCCAACACTTTGCGTAGTCCCCAATTTATCAAAAATCAAGCACAAAGATGGAAGAGTGATGATTCAAATAGAAGAAAGTTTACAACAAAAAAACCACACCTACATCCAAGCACCAATAGGGGTGACAAGGGCCATCCAGGAAAACATAGCACGATCATAGGGGAACACATCACAAAACACACACACACACAAAAGATCAAGAAGAGGTCTCCTCCTAATACTGGTCAACCAAGAGGTAGTTCACTTCCTACTCTAGGTCATCGTAGGGGGAAGGAGGATGTGCTTGCAGTGGTGAGATGTTAAGAGGATGAGCATCTAGCCCTCCCAAAACAAGGGCTAAAGAAGAAGGCCTGAAAAGGTCTACTTCGTCGAGCTCTTATGGAGCTACGGTCAGCGACTTCGTGAAGATTGCTGACAAGGCCGAGACTTCATCCACAGAGTTAAACATGCACCCCATAGGAGAATCATGTCTAACTTCAATGGACTGGCTAGGCTATACCTGAGATTCATTGCTAGGATCACTGAATGACTCAGGAGCAATGACAAACTTAGGAGAAGCTAGGAGGGTATGTCTAGGATCATGATGGGCCAAAAAATGGTGATATGATGGGTATTTGTAGGGTATGTGGCTGACAACTTTTTATTTACCCAAAATTGATGAAATGGAAAGGGTTTTTAAAGGAGATTCTCAGAGCTTTTCACCAATATAAATTATGCTTTACTTTGAATTTAATAAATAATTATTATTCATTTTCTATTTGAATTATGACTAAAGTCCCGATTGATAGGTTGATTGAAAAACATCTATAGCTTTCAAACAGTATCACATTTTTGGAATCCAAAACATATATCACATTCTATGCTTTGCATACTATAGGATTAAAAAAATAAAAATTGAATTTCATGAAGTTTTGACCAAGTTAAGGTGGTCAGACATACGAGTTTTTATATTTTAAAAATTTGTAATAAAAAATTCATAATTAATTATTTACTTGGAAAATAATTACAAAAAAATATGCATCACATCCGGTCATGAGTCCTCTACTTATGACTAAAATCTTATAAAAAATATTATCATTTTATTGTGGTTAGGGTGGTCAGACAGACACCTACTTCTTATTTTTTCCCTAAAATTTAAGTACTATTGCATTGAAATTTCAAATTTTCACCAAATAGATTTGAAAAAAAAAAAACCTAGTATTTTAGAAACTACATTCAATTTTATACAGATTCTAATCCTACATATTTTTGAAATAATATAGATATCTTGTTCAATTTTTTACGTCAAGTTTCCTAACTCTGATTTTTCTAAATTTTTTGCCACTTAAGGCCTTATTTTTTCCATGGTGATCCTACAAATACCCAAGACTAGTTTCGACACTAGGATAGAAAAAGTCAATGTCGGGCCACCTTGCAGTGAAGGAAAGATCCTCTTATTGACTAGTTTCGACACTAGGATAGAAAAAGTCAATGTCGGGCCACCTTGCCGTGAAGGAAAGATCCTCTTATTTCCTTCACTGCTAGAAGGACCACACTCCACCTTTTTCTTCATTGGAGGAGACAAAATCCCCATAGACAAGGCTAAAGGTGCAAAGGAAGAGGAGGAAAGAACTGTGGTAGACAAAACTGAGGTATTAGTCACATCCATGGGATTTGGGAAAGGTTGGATATCTAGAAAAAACATCAGTAAAGGAGGCTCCACCAAAGGGGCGATGAACACATGTACCCCCTTGGGGTTAGGCACATTTGTACTTGCACTGGAAGCGAAGAGTGATGTAGGACTAGACTGGAGAGAAGCAGAAGGAAGGGAAGAGGGTGACACTGTAGGAGGCCCTGAAATAGGGGTGGTCATTTCTTCCTCCTTCCTTTGTGAGGTGGCCTACTCATCTAAGAGACACTTTCACTGATGCTTGAGCTTGTGTGCAAGGCCATTTCTATGGATCTTGGATTTGGAGGCCGTAGGATGTGAAGGAATAGAAGGCTCCTGCTCAACCATGGGAACATCCACTATAGTCATTTCTAGCGGAGGAATGGATTCCTAAATGGGAGCAAGAGGAACAGTTTGAGGAGTAGCATGGGGAATCAGCTCAAGAGCCTTAGGAGTAGGCCTCTTCCTATTTGTTGCCTTATGAGTAGGAGTGGTAGGAGGCCATGGATTGAATTCCCTTTGGGAACCTTTCTTTCTGTAATATAAGTAGTACCACAGTCTGAGGTATTCATTAGGGAGATCTGCGATCCTGAGCTTAGGCCTATGCCAAGGAGGAATCATCGAACTCAATGGATAGCCGCTGGGCTGACTCATCCAATACTCTTCCCAGGAAAGGGGAGAGGATGAGGCAATCCAAGAGAAGGAAACCTCCTCTTTACCTTTATCAGAGGGAGAGGGAGATGGAATGGGCTTCTCCCTTCCTTTCTAGGAAGAGAGAGTAGTTGGTAAAGGCTTCTCCTTTTCCTCTCAAGAAGAGGAGGCAACTGATTGTTTTATTATGAGAAGGGTCAGTTTCTACTATCCTTGGCACCCAGTTTTATACTTTACATAATTCTTGTAAAGTAGGTCCATTTTTGGAGGAAGCAAACCAATTGGGGAAGGCCAAAAGTGATCCAACGGATATCCACCATGGGACACCAAGGGTTGATATCCACATGCACATCTTCATGGGAGAATTTTAAACAATTGTGAATAACGGAGGCAATTCCATTCATGGAAGCTAACCAAGGTATGCCTAGCTTTAGCCTAAATAGATCCAACTCTAGGATAACATCAAAAATTGTGTCAATGGCCCTGGGTCAAACTAGGATGAATAATGTTATCGAGCCATAGGGCTTAAGGAACATAGCATCATGTGTATGAATGGTAGATTTTGTTTCTTCATATTCTTCCTTTTGTAATGAATTTAGTACTAATTTTTCTTCTGTGATAACATTCATATGGCTTGCGGGGTCTATCAAGACTCCTGTCACAATGTTACCATTGACGTGAGTAGGAATGTAAAGATTCAAGGGTTTATTGTTTAAAGGAAATCTTGTCATGTGAATGTAATGTCCAACAAACTGGGTCTAGGTGGAGTAGTGGAAGTCATCGTGACCATGTTAACATAGGCCCTGGGTTGAGTAGGAGAATCAATGGGATCTACAATCATGTTAGTAGAGTGTGAAAAAAATGGGTCCATGTATATCTGCAATTCACTATTAGCTTTTTCCACTGATTTTTTAGCATTTTGTTTACTCCCATCGAGGTGAATGGTACTGTCCTTGATGCAGTCTTGTATCTCATGATGCAGTTGCATACAGTGTTCAATATCATGTCCATAAACTCGATGGTATTGAAAATAAGCTCTCCCATCATACCAATTAGGGTAAGGTTCTTTAATAGGCTTAGGACTCAAAAAGGTTATAATCTTATCCTTCAATAGCTTTTGCAAGATAAAAGAATAAGATTATGATAACTTTGTGAACTTTCAGTTACATTTGAGGCCATTGTCATCAACAATGGAAACTACATTTGTAATAGTCCTACCTTTCCTAGAGATTAATACAATGGACTTCCCCTCATAATGGGAGTGCGAGGAGGATCCCCCAAACTAAATAACTATCTATTGGTACTCTCGTAAGGCTACACACTAATGTGTGAAAGAAGGGTATTTCATAAGGGAAAACTTTTATTACCAAGGCCTTTGTAAGTTCCCTATGAATGCCTTTTGTACATTAGAATTGGGCAATTGATATGAGATTTGTGAAAGAAGCACTTGATAGCATGCTATAAAATCAGTGACTTTTTCTTTATCTCCTTGTTTACATCAGAAAAGATCTGAAAAGGTCATCTTTGGCCCGATGTTTGCTTGAAATTGTCTTAGGAATTTATTTACGAGTTGGTCAAATGAGAAAATGGAATTGTCAGAAAAAGAACAATACCACTCGAGTGTTGTGTCCTTGAGAGATCAAGGAAACAATTTGGCCATCAATGTTTCATGATGGAAGAAGTCTATGCACAGGGTGTTAAAGGAAGAACCATGTTTCTGTGGATCTCCTTTACTGCCATACTTTTCAAATGTAGGGATCTTCATTCCTTGGGGGAAGGGAGTGTTTAATATAGCAACTAACAATAGGTTGTGTTGGAAGAAGGGCTGGAAGATAGGCTGAGTAGAGGCTTGGGAAAGACTCACTAACTATCTCTACAACTTACCCATGTTCTAAAGAAGAGTGTTCAAAATTTGGTTGTTAGAAGATAGAGGGCTAGAGGAACCTCCTCTAGCACCACTACCAAAAACATCTCCAAAACTACCAATGGTGTGACCTCCACTAGAACCACTACCAGATCTATCACCATCGATAGGGCTTTTGTCGAAGGCACCACCATGACCTCCATTGGAATTTCCTCCACTAGCACCACCTTCACTTCTGAATCCACCACCTCTACCAAATCCCCCACCACTCATCTTGCCAAATCCTTTAGCACTAGAGGTAACAGGGGGGATGAAGCTAAAGCCCAAGGTGACCTTGTTTACTTTGATAGTTCAAGTTTTTGGAGACATAAGGCATATTGATAGAGGGGACCATGTTGACCATGTAAACAAATGTGGGAGGCATCGTTACTCCTAACTATCACTCATTCTCTTTAAAAGAAGCTCCTCGTGCAAAGCTAGGATTTTTCGAAGGAGAACAAGCCATGACAAGACTAAGGAGGCTAGTGAGAAGCTCTATGCCTATTTGATCTTTGTCCATCATATGTTTTAACTTGCTGACAACCTGAGTGACTCTAGCCATCTTTAGATTTCTTTCCAAGTGATTTCCTAATTCTCCCAACCCTTTAGCAAGGGAGGAGACATATTCTGTAGTGATCTAAATGACCTCATACTCATCTACTGACAATTGTGTAGGAGATGCAGGGGGCTAAGAACATGATCAGTCTCGTCAATTAATCCCATCTCATCCCTTAACAACTACTCCTACACAACCACACTAATGGTGGGACTAGAGAAAAGGCCTATAGATAACCCAATAGAGACCTTTGTCCTTTCTAGAGGTGTCATATACTTATAACGATACACTTAGAAGTTGTGGATTGGGTTATGATGCTCATAAACCTTCACAACACTTAGGAACACAATATTCATGAGGTACACAAGAGAGGTCTCAACACTAATAGATGAACAAATGTTGGTTCACATTGGGTTCACCAAAAATGTAAGAGAGGGGGCCCACCATGTGCAAGGCCCTAGGTCATGGAGGGGCAAGATGCAGAAGGATTCCCTAACTTACCTCAGCTAAAGGGGCCGTTAGGATATGAGGATGAGAATGATGAGAACTATAAATTCCTACAACCACTCTACAATATTAAGATTCAAAATGAGGCTAGGTGAGCTATTTTTTTATCTCTACATTGTATCTCGGATAACACTCTGCCTGAGGATGAGAGCATAGTTCTGGGATGACAGTGCAGTGCGTTGGCATCTCTCAGGTGCATTGGAATTTTGTATGACCAGAGGACCAAAAGTACATCATGAACTATTAGAAAACAAGCTAGTAGCCTAGCTAGGGACTTCTAAAAGAGAAAAATAGCATAATGAGATACGAGAAGTACAAATGAATGTGATAAAGGAAATATACCAAAGCTAGGGTGACGAAGATGATTTCGTAGGAGAGCCTATTCGCCAGCTAGCTTCACAAAGCATGTACACCTACACATAAAGAGAGGAAAATTTTGGGTGGCTATATAGGGGCCTACCTTAGTCAAACCCCCATTTAGGTGTTTCCACCTCTAGAGATAGCCAAGAAAGTGAGATAAAGAAAACAAAGTAGTAATGAGCACTAAAGCACTACAAAATAGTAAGTGTGCTTACTCAACCAAGTGATGGAGGAGAGGAAAGAGAAGCTTACCACCTCCACCAAGAGAACTCAAGGCTGCTTGGAAAGAAAATAAGAGTACTCGAGCCTCTACTGTAATGATGTTGTCCCCAAATTTCTCTACCAAAGTGATGGAGTGATGTATTTTCTGTAATGAGGTGCAAAAGTGCTGCTAGAAAGCTTGAGAGTGAGTGCAAGAGTATGAAAGTGAGCTTGTGAATGAAGTGAAGAAGTGGAAATCCTTGTTGAAGGAGTGAATATGAAGGAGAGATGAAGAAAAATAGCCATATTCAGGTCAGTTGGCCAAAGAGGGCATTACAACTTGACCCCCAATGAGAACTGTAACTCCTTTATAGGTCCATCTGCAAGAATCTGCTGGGGACGTAAGCATTCCACATGAGCATCCCCAATAGAAACATGTCCAATGACACTCAAAACAGGTGCCAAGTGGGATGCAAGCAACGGGCTTGTGTGGAATTAAGCCTTCAAACTTGGTTTTCTAAAGTGGAGAAGGAAAAAAGGGGAATTTGCATAAGGGGTGCAAATTCACTCCTATACAAGTTAATAGCTTCATCCAATTCCTGAGTGATATTTTTCATATTACATCCATACATCTACACATTTTTAATTTGTTCACACCCAATGGTTGCCAATTTATTTGCAAGCCGGTTTCCTTCCCTATAAGTATGTTTAATTTGAACAGATTTTAACATAGGCAACAATTTCCATACCTATTGCATCACATATTTGATTTTCCAATTAAAATCATTTCTTTCTTTACAGGCATTCACAATAATTAATGAGTCACCTTTAATTTCTAGTTTTTTAATTTTTATATCATATGGTGATTGCAACCCATAAAACAAAGTTTGTGATTTTGCCATATTATTTGTACCACTTAGGAGTTTTATTGACTTGGTTGATATTAAGATCCCTTTACAATTTCTTATTACAATCCTCATGCCTGAAATACTTGGGTTTCCATGTGATGCACCATGAAAATTCAACTTGGATAATCCTTTTGTAGGTGGAGTCCAATAAATTTTTCTTATATCTAATTTGTCGCTTGAATTATGATGCAAGCTTCCTTTGAAAGGTAGAACAATATTATTCCACTTGTGGATTACCTTAGAATCCCAATCCATGAACAAAGACCTAATATTTTTTACCTTTTATATGTGTGCATTTTTTATCTTTGCTATTGATGATTCTAACTTCTCTAATACTTTCCCAATCTTCATTTTCTCCTTCCTAAAAATCCTTCTATTACATTCCCACCAAATAGTCCACAACACAACAGATGGTATCACTTTCCAAATGCATTCAAACAATGTTGATTTATACAACATTGGCCAAGTTGAAAATAGATCCCACAAATTATTTGGCAATGAATCATACCAACTTAATTTATTTTTAATGAAAATCCAACAACGGGATGTAAAGGGATAGTGAATAAACAAATGATTCACGTCTTCCATCTCATCTTCACATAAGACACATGTAAATTGAGTTGTTATCCCAAGTTTAGCAAGTCTATCACTTGTCAAAATTATTCTTTTAATAGCCAGCCATGAAAAACATCGTACCTTTGGTAGCATAGTTGAGTCCCAACAAAAGGAAAAATCTGTTTGAGGTTTGACTCTCTCCCCTTTACTCATTATTGCCTTATAGCTCATTTTGACTGAATATTTTTCACTTTTTGATGGTGTCCATAACAACTTATCCTCCCCTCCTAAAACATATACAATTCTCTCATTTAGTATACTCTTAAGTCCCTCTTTCTGAACAATTAGACAATCTATAATAGTGACATCTTTCCATGTTAGTTTCCTAGTGCATTCTTCAACACTCTCAAAATAATCACTTACTTTCTCTCCCCAGCTTGTTATAAGAAGATTTGGAATAAATTGCAAGTTAGTAGCTACATTTAGAGGAGAATATCTACCCCAAGAATCTTCCCAAAAATTTGATTATAAACCATCTTGAACTTCCCATGTAAGATACATGATGATTACCTTTCTACACGCTACTGGTCAAGAAATTCCACATTGTAGATCCTTGAGATGGAGTTGAAGCTATAAAAATTCTCTTTGGATTTGTGTTATCTAAATACTTAGCTTGCATGACTTTGTACCATTTCACTTGTGGTTTAGTGTACATGTACCACACTAGTTTAGATCCTAATTCCATATTTCTAGTAGGTAAATCGTGTATCCCAGGTCCCCCTTTTAATTTATCTTCACAGAGATTTTCCAATTAAATAAGTGAAATATTCTTTTTTCTTTCCATGTTACCTTTCCATAGAAAATCCTTAATTAGTTTTTCAATTATCAATATCATAGATTTTTTAACCTTTAGTACTACCATGTAATAATTTGGGGTGGTTGAAAGGACTAATTTGATCAATAATATTATTCTTGAAAGTGAAAACCACCTCCCGTTCCATGTGGCTATCCTTAATTAAATATTTTGAATGATCTTTTTCCAATAAATTTTTTTATTTGAACCAGTAAAAAATGGGATCCCAAGATACTTACAAGGTAATTCTAATTTTTGAAAACCTAGAAGGTTAACAATTCTCTTTTCTAAGCCTGATTTGACGTTAAAAGTGTATATTTTTGATTTTTTTGCATTTATTTTTTGACTTGAAGCACATGAATAACTTTGTAACATAGACTTTATATGATTGGCCTCTTGAAGCTAAACTACACCAAATAATAATGTTTCATCTGCAAAAAAATAATGTGTGATTGATACATCAGTGAAAGGTATTGAAATCCCTCTCCAAAATCCCTGAAGATGAGACTATTTGACTGACCTACTAAGTGCCTCTGCTAATATTATAAATAAGAAAGGTGATAGTGGGTCACCTTGTCTGACTCCTTGGGTGGAGTTAAAAAAATCTGATGAGGTACCATTGATTAGCACTAAAAAAATTTGCACCTTTTAAGCAAGAGAAGACCCATTTGTACCATTTGTTGCTAAAACCAAATTTCTGTAAAACTTGCATCAGAAATGCCCAATCCACTCTATCATAAGCTTTCATCATGTCTAGCTTAATGATTAATGAAGGGATTTTATGCAAAGAAATAGAGTGCAGAACTTCATGTCCCACCACAACACGATTCGTTGTTTCCCTGCTTGGAACAAATCCACCTTGTTCTTCAAAGATTAGTTTAGGTATAATGGACAACAGATGAAGATAAATTGCTCTGGTAAAAATCTAGTAAACTGTGTTACAAAGAGATATAGGACAAAATTCTAAAAAGGAATTTGGGTCCTTCACCTTTGGAATTAATGCAATGTGTGTAACATTAAATTGTTTGAGCATGGAACAAGAAGTTCAAGATTTCTCTAGAGCTTTAAGTAGATCATTACCTATAAAGTCCCAACATTTTTGGAAGAATATTATTGTAAATCCATCTGGTCCTGGGGATTTATCTGGATTGAGTGAGAAAACAACCGCTTTCACTTCATCTAGAGTGAAAGCCTTATTAAGTTGTGAATTATGTTGTCCAATGACTAATGAAGGAATTTCTTGTAGCATGTTTTCTCTTTCAAGTCCAATCTAATCCAATTGATGTAATTAAGTGGATAATAAATTGGAGAAGAATTTTATTCCTTCATTTTGTATCTCTGCCTAATTAGTTAACCAATTTCCCGAGTCATGTTTCTGAATGTGAAACACTACATTCTTAGCTTTCTTTACTTGAGCTCACATATGAATAAATGTAGTGTTCTTGTCACCTTCTTTAAGCCACAGTTGATGAGATTTTTGACACCAATATAATTCCTCACACAACACTAATTCTTCCCATTTTAATTGTAAACTTTTCTAATGCTCAAAAGATTGTGGCATTAACCCCTGACTTATAATTTTTTCATTAAATTCTACCAACTATTTTGAAATCATATCCTTTTGGTGGAAGATTTTTTTAAACACATGTATATTCCATTGCTTTATTTTTCCTTTCACAAACTACATTTTCTTGAAAAATATATACATAATGGATCCTAACTCATACGATGCTTTCTCCCACCAATTTATCAATAAAGGAAAGAAATCATTATGCCTAATCCACATTGACTCAAACTTAAATGATGCTTTCAAATTTTCAGGGGAATTAGTGGCTTCAGTGCTTAAAGAAGTAGGAAAGTGATCAGACCCCATCCAAGGTAAAACTTCTGACACTTTCACATACTTATCTACTACCTGATTGGATGACATTAGAATTTTTTTTAACCATACAACTATTTGCAAAAATTCATATCTTTTATTTGTCCATGTATACATACCTTTCTCTGATTACACATCTACAAGTGCATTATTGTGAATAAAATTTCTAGAATCTTCCACTATCATGTGAGGAGGTATAATGCCTCCTTTCTTTTCAAGTGGAGATAATATTGCATTAAAATCTCTTGCAAGTACCACTTTCTCTACCCCTAATTGTTCAAAAATTAAGTCAAGCTCCTTCCAAAGCTTTTGTTTACCTGTTGTTGAATTTGGAGCATAAAAATTTACTAGCAAGAAATATAACTCAAAATGAGTAACACATGAAAATTTCCAATGAGTAGTATTAGAAATGGGTTCCAACTATACTATTCTAACATTCCATAATGTTAGCAAACCCCCAGATGCTCCTTGGGTAGAAGATTGACATGAATTCCATAAGGTCCATTTGGAAATTATACTATCATAGCTTTCCTTAGATAATTTAGTTTCTTGTATCAATACAATATCAACCCCTAAAGAATTTATTTGTTGCTTGATTTGGGCTCTTTTGTTAGGGGCATTAAAACCCCTAACATTCCAAGATACGATCTTCATGTTGATCAAGGAGATCATCCTTCTCTGCTCAATATTTTCTTTATGTTGCAATCTAAAGTCAGCTAAATCCCTAGAGCAATCTCCTCCTACATCTTTGTTGCATTGGATTTCCTACTTCTCTACCCAGGTGATTTAATTTTAGGAGTCATGATAGGTGTTTGGCTAACAGATAAGTGATTTGAAAAATCAAAGTCATTACCATACACTTTAGTGGAGTTTGTAACCTTTGTAGCTTGTTTTGTTTGAAACTACTTATTAGTTTCTTGTGTATCAACATCATTATGTGATTGATATCTTATCAATGAACTATCACATGTACCTTTCAACAACTCCCCTTCTTCCTTATCAACTTTCTTTGAAATTTAATCAATTATGTTTGATCCCACACTATTCACTATATTTTCAACCCAACTTTCCAAACTGAAGTGTTCACCAAGCTCATGTATGTCATATGATTTCTTCCCAATCTCCTCAGGATTTTTACAAACAAAATCCTATTTATCATTAGGTAGCAAAAGTGGAAGGCATGATTCTGAGAATTCTCTTTGATCAAAAGGTTTAGATATCAGAGGTTTCTCCCACATCAACTTTTAGATTATTCCATCCAATTGTTTCTCATGTTCTATAGTAAAATTTGGTGTATACAAAGATAAATATTTTCCCATGGGTGAAATCTCTATTATGGTTTGCCATCCCTAGGGTAGATTCACTTTAAACATTAGTGTCCTGGCCTTTTTTGAGGTCTTATTAGACACAACCACAAGCTTTTTATGTAAAACATTAGATGAACATGAAAACAAACCCATTTGAGAAGTAGTATCCACACGAATGCCATTTCTTATCTTTTTAGCATATAATGATAGATCTAATCCTACATTCAATAGTACTAGTGAAAGGGGATAAGATGAGTCTTTATTAGTTTGAGAGTTTGTAAGAATTAAATCATCTAAGAAAAAAGTATCATCTTTCTCAAATATCTCTACCACATTTGAAACTACTATTTGATTTAGAGTAATGAGTGAATCTTCCAGATCCTCATTACACTGAACTTGTACACATTCTTGAGTAGAATGTCTCAATAGGTGATAGAAAGTACAAACATTTTTTGGATATTCAATTAAGATTTCCTTCATCCAAGTTCTAAACTTGTAGTGCATCCTTATTGAAGAAGGAAATTACTTTAATGCATTTAGTAATACACAAACCCTAATTGGTTTATCTGGATTTCTAAAGAAATCCATATCATGGCATAGAAAAATCCCAAAATTATTTTTGATGGTTTTCACAATACCCATTTCCCTATAGTCTAGTAGAAGCATGGGAAATTGAATCCAAAAAGGAAAAAAATTCACTATGGATGAATGAGGATCAAAATTTGGAACCTATGCTTGCATGTACAACCTAGATCCCACAAAGAACCACAATTTAACCTTAAGAATCAAATCCCTTTGCAATTTTGTTTGAAAAAACACAATAAAAAGACCATTACCTTGATCAATATATAATATCTGATTAGCCCCAACACATTCAAAATAAAGTAAATCTGTTAAAGTTTCCACATGAGGTAAAAACTTCTAGAATTTATATATTAAGGAATGATCTTTAAGATCCTGAATTTTTGCACTCAATACTTCCTCAGGAAGATCATTACTAAATATTTAAACCCAAACTCATTACATGATATCTGAGGAGGCAGTCTTTAGGGACCCATTTCTTTTCTACTTTTGATTGATTATTTTTCTTGAAAAGAGAATTGCTAGAAGGGGTTTTAAAAGAAGTAAATAAAGGTAGAGGCTTTACCTTATTTTGTTGTGCATTCCTCAATTGTAGATGCATAACTCAATAACAATCTTCATGCTTTTGAGCTATGTTATTGGGAAAAGAAGCGGGTGTATTTGTCATAGAACAATACTTTTCAAGCACAGGCTTAGACCCAATGTGACCCTGATTGGTATGAAGATGATTCACTATCTTTGGATTGAAGGAAACTGTATATTTGATTAGGATATTATTAGGAAAGGATGCAGGAATATTTTTATTAGAAACCACATATACCCAAAGTGAGAATCAATGTCAGACTAAGAATCTGAAGAACAAATATAAAAAAGGAATCTACTTTACCTGATTAAGGGTTCTCTTGGCTTGTAAAATGGGATGGCTCTTCCCATTAGGACACTAAGAACCATGATAGATATAAGATCAATTAGGAATTCACTCAAAATCATTCAAGCAACCAAAAAATTCCTCTTTTTTCCAAAGAGAAAGGAGTTCCCAATGCCCTAGATGTCGATCTATGTGATGGTGCAATGAATGGAACCAATGAAGTACCCTTGCTATGCCGATCTACTCCATGAAAATCTGAAGAATATCCAAAATGGTAAGAAATTTTTGAAAAGTTAATGTTTTCAAAAACTTCGTTGCTCTATTTCATGTGGTCCATTCTACCACCAAAAATTCATTGAATAAATGAAGAAATTTTTGGCATATTGTTGTCATTGATGTCAAAAGAGGGATCAAAACTAAGATGGAGCTAATCCTATAGTGGAGGCTGGTTTTATTTATGTCAAAGGAGAGATAAAGTATGATGTGGATCTAGTTCTGGAAGAAATGGTACAAGTTGCATAAGTTGCTCAAAATGTTGCATTTTTATGCAAAATTCACATGTTATTGCAAAAGGTTTTTCCAGAAGTGTGATGAAAAGTCAAAGGTCATATTTAATGTGATTTTTTTGAGAGCTTCTCAAAAATGTAAAGTGCAAGTCTAGGGGATGTATAATGCACTCAAAATGGAATTATTTGTGCTCTCGAACAAGGTTTAGGGTTTATTAGTTAAACCCTAGGTTTACAGTCATGGTGTCAAACAAGCTTGTATTTTGTGTTGATTTTCCATTACAGGTTGCCAGTTGCTTAAGTTTTGACTTAAGCCATTATGGACATAGGTTGATTGGCCCTCTTTCTTGGTGATTACCAACCCAAAAATATTTATTTTCCTTAATTTTTCCTAAGTTGCATGCCAAATTTTTGTCTTCATTTGATCAATGACTATTAGGGAGACTACACCATATTAGTAGGAGTTACTTTAAAGTCCCTCTGATAAAACATCATTGAAGAAATTGCAACATATCAAGAGGAGATGGTTTAAAGTCCCTTCAATGGAATGATCCACAAGATAAGTTGGGCCTATAGATACATCAAAGTGGTAATGGAAATTTGAAGAGATAGTTTCAATACTTCTTTGATGGAAACATTGAAGAGACTTTTAGATATCAGATTGAGTAGCTTTAGAGTCCCTTCGACAAAATGAAGAAACCTCATTAGGGAGAAAGATAAATATCGATAGAACAAAAATTTTGGTCCCTTCAACACAACAAAGATCAGATGATGACTATGTATGTGTTTGGTGGGACTCGATAGTGAGGAAGGTGACAAAGGACACCAACATGTAGACAAGTTGTGTTGCATGATTGATTGATGAGGAAACTCACATCATTGTTGTGAGTTGCACGCTACTGATGTGGATGATAAATGGTGATAACCCACCAACCTGCTAAGATTCAGTGGGCTCATGGTCAAAGGTCACAAGGAAGTAGTTTTTTGATGCGTGTCTTGGTGGAAAGTGATGTATGAAAGAGATTTGTGGTGGATTTTTAATGGACCATTTATTCAATGGTTATGTTTTAAATTTGGGAAATGAATGAAGATTGGAGGATCATGGTGTGAAGACTGCAGATCGATGAACCATATTCAAAGATGAAGATACACAATAGCTAGGTATGTGTGAATGAGGTCTTTGGCTGTCAACTGACGTAGAGGACAAATTTAATTGGTCCAATTGCACCAACAACCAATATGAATGAAGATTTGATTAGAAAAGTTGTGGCACAAATTGTAAAGGATATGGAGATCAAAATCATATTGAATAAATAGAGAATAACATTTAATGCATATTTGATTCTAGGGTTTAGATAGGTTTCCATTCTTAGAAAATTATTTGTATTTGAATTTAATATGTATGTGGCTCAATGCAGAGGTTGTATGATGAAGAAGATAACAAGTAAACCATAATAGAGAATCTATACATGATGGGAATATTGAGGTAATCTCTACAAATCGGTAAAGGAGATACAAAACATGATATCAATTTTTTGACTAAGTGTGGAATGCGATGGAATAGTGAATTGTGAAGAGAGTCTATGAAGATGTAATGCATATTACAGAAGAGTATTATTAGCTTCTTGAGGTGAATAGAGAATGCAAGTTAATAGAGAAGAGAAAGAGCAGAGTAGAAGTAAAGGGGTATAGAACATTGTACAATTGCAAATAGGTTGGAACATAGAATTGTAATCAAATTGTAATATCCTCAATTGTAAATATGATTAGTGGGTGCCATCAAATATCAAGGTAGTGCTCAAATTAGGGAGTGGGTGCTCCTAAAACTAGGGGATTGGTGTCTCCTTAGGGTTAGTTCCCTTAAAGCATTGTAAATAAATATTAGATTATGAGGCTAGATTAGGAAAAATAGATCCTAGCAACATTTCTTACTGTGGTTTTTCCACAATCTTGGGTTTCCACATATATCTGGTGTTATGTGATGCTCGTGTGTACATGTTCATGTATTTTCATATTTTCTCTATCTACACATTGAGATTTCAAGGAATTAATCTTCACACATTTATTTTAAAGGGATAAAAGAAATCTATATCTACTAATTCACCCCCCCTCTCAGTAGATTGTTGTGTTCCAACAATTGGTATTAGAGACCTAGGTTCCCCAGGTGAAGCTCAATCAGCTCAGGTAGATTTTGGCAGAGTGACCACTATGTACAATCAAGAAGGTTCTTCCACAAATAAGGCACCTCTATTCTATGGAACAAATTATGATTTTTGGACCCTATTGATGGAGGCATATTTTGGATCTATAGGATTTGATGTTTGGATATTTTTCAAGAACATCTATGTTCCTCCTCCCACTCCTCCCACTAGTGTTGCAAGGAAGAATAATTATGAGAAAAATGAAAGAGCAAGGGATTCCATTATCAATAGCTTGTCTAGATCTATTCTTGGCAAGGATATGGGTATGTCGGGATCATCATGGAAAAAATAGGCCCAAAGTGGCAAAAAATTAGATAAATCAGAGTTAGGAAACTTCACATAAAATTTGAATAAGTTATCTATATTTTTCAAAATATGTAAGAATAGAATGTGTAGAAAAATTGAATGTAGTTTCTAAACTACTAGGTTTTTGTTTAAGAAAAAACAAATCTATTTGATGAAAATTTGAAATTTCAATGTAGTAGTACTTAAATTTCAGGGGAAAAATAAGAAGTAGGTGTCTGTTTGATCACCCTAACCACAATAAAAATGATAATATTTTTTTATAAGATTTTAGATACAAGTAGGACACATGTCCCCAGGTGATGCATATTTTTTTTGTAATTTTTTTTTTCAAGTAAATTATTAATTATGATTTTCTATCACAAATTTTAAAAATATAAAAATTTGTATGTCGAACCACCTTAACTTGGTGAACTTCATGAAATTCATTTTTTTAATCCTATAGTATGTGAAGCATAGAATGTGATGCATGTTTTAGATTCAAAAATGTGATACACTTTGAAAGCTATAGATTTTTCAATGGCTTATCAATGCGGACTTTAGTCATAATTCAAATATAAAATAAATAATAATTACTTATTAAATTCAAATGAAATCATAATTTATATTGATGGAAAAGAATCTCCTTAAAACCTTTCATTTCATCAATTTTGGGTAAAAAATTTGTCAGCCACATACCCATCCTATTGCCACTTTTGGCCCATCATGATCTGCACATACCCATATGCATTGTAATACTACACATGATGTCTAGGATAAGTTGAAAAACATCTATGAAGGAGATGACAAGGTAAAGTTGGAAAAGCTACAAGTGTTGAGAGCTAGATTTGAAGGTATAAAGATAACAGAGGAGAAGATTGCAGACTATCTTCTAAGAGTTGAAGATGTAGTAAACTCTATTAGAGGATACAAAGAAGTGAAAGAAAATTTCATTTTAAAGAAAGTTCTAATGTCAATGACAAGCATATATGTTCCCAAGATATCTACAATTGAAGAAGGAAGAGAAGTGGAGAAACTCACTCTTGATGAGTTGCATGGCATATTTACTGCATATGAGATGAGGATAGGAGATGCTAAGCCTTCCAGGAGAGAATTTGAATTCAAGGTTGTGAACAAGGAAAAGGATGAAGCACCCAAGAAAGACAAGGCTACAACCATTGCATCAAAATAAGGAGAGACTGACGAGGAAGAAGAAAACTTCATTAGAAGATTAAGGAGATGATCTAGCAAGTACAAAGGAAAGTTACCCTTCATGTGCTTTGACTGTGGTAAAATAGGACATTTTTCTTCTAAATTTACCTACAAGAAGGATAACCCAAACAAGACAAAGATTTAGAGATGAAGAAACCCTACTATTCTAACAAGAAGAACTTTGCAAGGAAGAAAAAGAGCCTATATATTCAAGAATAAAGTTACTCATATGATGCTAGTGATAGTTTAGATGATGAACTAGATAGTGCTATTGTAATGGAAGGAGAAGAGGAAGAATTTATTTTCATGGCCAAATACTTGGTCAAATAGAAGAATGGCATGGGTAAACATCTTAGTGAAGAAGAAGATGAAATAGATTAGGAAGGAGAACTCATTTCTACCTTAGAAGATCTTGAAATTTTGAGACATGAAGTTTAAGACCTAAAAAGGGGAATAAGAAGTTAATTAAATATCTTGAGGAATCTAATAAGATGGTAGTAAGTCTAAAACCTCAAGTGGAGGAAGCCAAAGTAATGGACGAAGTGATGAAATCCAAATTAGAATTTGAAATGGACAGGTGCATGAAGTTGGAGACAAAAGTAGTTGCCATAAGAAAGGATTTGGAGAAAGCTAGGGAGCATGTTGAAAAAGGACTATAATTAAAAGGTGGCTCAAAATTTTTGGATGAGCTATTAAGGACAAAAAATCCCTCTAGCAAAGAAAAATATGGTCTAGGGCTTGAGAAAGGTAAGAGCACCTTTATGGACACTTTTGTAAAATTGTATGAGAGATTTAGGTTAGAATAAAAGTCTAGTTCAACTGGTAAAGAATATTGCAAAGATGGTAAACCTAAAGATGAGAAGAAATCTACTGAGGTTAAGAGAACCTATAGAGAAAAGAATTCAGCTCTAGAAAAGAAGGACAACTAGTTAGTCCCTAATGAACAAAAGAAGAAGAAGAACATAACAAGAAAAAATGTTGATGGATTTACAAGAGTGCATGATCCAAGGAGATGAAGACAAAGAAGACCACCTCATCCAACTCAAGGAAATATTATGACTAGGTATTCATCATACTTCTATGGTTATTTCTATGCTTGTAATCAATTTGGTCATAGGGCTAGAGAATGTAGAGTATCCCCTAAAAGGAGTACAAACTTTGTAAGAAAAAAATCTTTTTCTCCTTTAATGGATATGATTATAATATGTTACGACTGTAATAATTTTGGTCATATAGCTAGAAATTTTAGAGAAAAATTTATAAGATGAATAGTTTAGGCTGAGAAGAAGAAATACACACCTCGCAAAATGAAAAGGGAATGTAAGGTTCTTGAGAAAGAAGGGTAGATTGAAAATAAGTCTAAGAAAGTTTGGAAAGAAAAAGGGGAGAGTTCGGGTCAATCTATGATTTCCCAAACAATGTTGCATGCAAAGAAACAAAAATTGTGGGTAATTGATAGTGGTTGCTCCAAGCATATGACAAGAGACAAAAGAAAATTCATCGAAATCAAGAATTGTAAAGAAGGATTAGTAAGCTTAGGTCATAATATTGTTGTTAAGATTTGTGGTAAAAGAATATAAAGCATAGATGGGAAGAATAAGACAAAAGATTTACTTTATGTTGTGGGTTTGAAACATAAGCTTCTAAGTGTTAGCTAGATGTGTGACAATGGTTACAAAATTGTATTTAATTTTGAACGCTACAAGATAAGAAAGAATGGTAAGAAAATTGCACAAGGAGTAAGGATTGATAGCAATCTCTACAAACTTTGTGAAGTAAAAGTCCAAATTTGTCTAATCAACCAAGCAGATGAGAGTTGGTTGTGGCATAGAAGATTAGGGCATGTAAAATTTGATAATTTGGTAAAGATAAGTTTAAGAGGACTGGTTAGAAATATACCTAAGTTAATGAAACCTACAAACACTACTTACAAAGGATTCTAGCAAGGAAAGCAAACAAGGGTTAAGTTTCCAATGAAGGATTATTCAACCACAAAACCCTTACAAATAGTTCATACTAATTTGTGTGGTCCCACAAGGATAAGGGGATTGAAAGGAGAGAGATAATACATGCTACTAATTGATGACTACACTAGAATGGCATGGGTGACCTTTCTAAAGGAGAAGGCTGAGGCATTTGAGAATTTTAAGATATTTAGGAAGATGGTGGATAAGGAGACCGGGAGAAGAATTAATTTCCTAAGATCAAATAGAGATGGACAATTCACATCAAGTGAATTCAAGTGAGTATTGTGAAAATAATGGAATCAAGAAGCAATACTTTGCAATAGAATGGAGTAGTTGAAAGAAGGAACCAAATAGTCAAATATATGGCTAGAGCGATGTTGAGTGAAGCCAAGTTGACAAATACATTTTGGAGAGAAGAAATTCACATTGTAGTGTACATTTAGAATAGAGATATTCTAAGAGAAACTAGTGGCAAGACTCCATATGAATTGGGGCATGAAAATCTGTCAAGTATTTCAAGGTGTTTGGTAGTAAATACTACATCAAGAGAGAAGATGAGAGCTTGGGAAGATTTGACTCTAGTTTTGATGAATGGATATTCTTAGGATACTCTACTCAAAGAAAAGCATACAAGTGTTATAACAAGAGGCTACAAAAGATTGTAGAAAGTGTCAATGTCAAGGTTGATGAAAATATAAATCAGGTTAAGCCCAGTAAAAAAAAATTTGAGATTGAATAAGAAGATGAAGATGTAGGTGCAGTAGTTGAAGAAGAAGAACAAGAAGAAGAAAATGAATAAATTGAATGAGCCCCTACAAAATGTGTGCAAAAAGGTCATCTTGTAGATCAAATAATTGGTGACAAAAATGGAGTATAAACTAGGAGAAGACTTGCAAAGAATAAGGAACAAGTAAATTTTTCTCTCATGTCTTAGATTGAACCAAAGAGCTTTATTGAAGCTAGCAAGGATGAGAGCTAGATAAAAGACATGGAAGAGGAGCTCAATCAAATTGAGAAGAACAAGACATGGGAATTGGTTCCTAGACGACCAAGAAAAAATGTAATAGGCACTAAATGGGTATTCAAAAATAAGCTAAATGAAGATGGAGTTGTGGTTAGGAATGAGGCAAGATTAGTGTGCAAAGGGTATGCACAAGTTGAAGGCATTGAATTTGAATAAATATTTGTACCTATTGCAAGGTTAGAAGCCATTAGAATGCTTCTTGCATTTTCAATTTAGAGTGTTTTGAACTATTTGAAGAAGAGGATGATGTTTGCAGATTGAGGAAGGAATTGTATGGTCTAAAGCATGCACCTAGAGCATGGTATTCTCAATTATACCAATACCTACAACTACAAGGATTTAAGAAAGGATGTGCAGATGAAAATCCATACTTTAAATCAGAAGGTAAGCACATGATTATTGTTGTTGTGTATGTGGATGACATCATATTTGGTGGTAGCAATGATAAAATGTGTAAAATATTTGCTACGAATATGCAATATGAATTTGAGATGTCAATGTTAGGAGAGTTGTCATTTTTCCTTGGTTTACAAATAGCACAAATAGAAAATGAGATATTTATATCTCAAACTAAGTATGCTAAGGAAATGCTCAATAAGTTTGATATGGAGGATAGTGAACCAGTTAGCACCCCCATGACAATAGATTATAAGTTTAGTAAATTAGATGAGTCACCATATGCAAATCATACTAAGTATAGGTCAATGATTTGAAGCTTATTGTACCTCACTACATCAAGACCAGATATAATACAAGTAGTGTGCATGGTAGCAAGATTTCAGGCTACACCAAAGGAGTCTCATGTCAATGAGCTATGAAAATAATTTTTAGATATATCAAAAGCACAATTGATGTAGAGGAAGGACTCACACACAACAACCTTGACACTTTCCAAACAAGTCTTCAATACAAATGTGCAAATGTTCACCCTTTCTCATTCTTGGCAATTTGATCCTAAAGCCTATTGGCACCCAACAATAGGAAACCCACATGACACATGGGAAACTTGTTTTATTCATGTAGTAGTGTAATTCCTTCCGCTGGGGAAATAGTGGAGCATCCAAAAAAGTCATTTGTTTTTAAAATTTTGATCTTGGCAGTGTTATTCTTTGAACCAACACAACATGTACCTTGCTTCAAAGAGGGGAAAAATGTACACTCAAAA
>VDFB02193867.1:486025669-486168445 GCA_007258455.2 Sequoia sempervirens | reverse complement strand
CCATGGTGATCCTACAAATACCCAAGACTAGTTTCGACACTAGGATAGAAAAAGTCAATGTCGGGCCACCTTGCAGTGAAGGAAAGATCCTCTTATTGACTAGTTTCGACACTAGGATAGAAAAAGTCAATGTCGGGCCACCTTGCCGTGAAGGAAAGATCCTCTTATTTCCTTCACTGCTAGAAGGACCACACTCCACCTTTTTCTTCATTGGAGGAGACAAAATCCCCATAGACAAGGCTAAAGGTGCAAAGGAAGAGGAGGAAAGAACTGTGGTAGACAAAACTGAGGTATTAGTCACATCCATGGGATTTGGGAAAGGTTGGATATCTAGAAAAAACATCAGTAAAGGAGGCTCCACCAAAGGGGCGATGAACACATGTACCCCCTTGGGGTTAGGCACATTTGTACTTGCACTGGAAGCGAAGAGTGATGTAGGACTAGACTGGAGAGAAGCAGAAGGAAGGGAAGAGGGTGACACTGTAGGAGGCCCTGAAATAGGGGTGGTCATTTCTTCCTCCTTCCTTTGTGAGGTGGCCTACTCATCTAAGAGACACTTTCACTGATGCTTGAGCTTGTGTGCAAGGCCATTTCTATGGATCTTGGATTTGGAGGCCGTAGGATGTGAAGGAATAGAAGGCTCCTGCTCAACCATGGGAACATCCACTATAGTCATTTCTAGCGGAGGAATGGATTCCTAAATGGGAGCAAGAGGAACAGTTTGAGGAGTAGCATGGGGAATCAGCTCAAGAGCCTTAGGAGTAGGCCTCTTCCTATTTGTTGCCTTATGAGTAGGAGTGGTAGGAGGCCATGGATTGAATTCCCTTTGGGAACCTTTCTTTCTGTAATATAAGTAGTACCACAGTCTGAGGTATTCATTAGGGAGATCTGCGATCCTGAGCTTAGGCCTATGCCAAGGAGGAATCATCGAACTCAATGGATAGCCGCTGGGCTGACTCATCCAATACTCTTCCCAGGAAAGGGGAGAGGATGAGGCAATCCAAGAGAAGGAAACCTCCTCTTTACCTTTATCAGAGGGAGAGGGAGATGGAATGGGCTTCTCCCTTCCTTTCTAGGAAGAGAGAGTAGTTGGTAAAGGCTTCTCCTTTTCCTCTCAAGAAGAGGAGGCAACTGATTGTTTTATTATGAGAAGGGTCAGTTTCTACTATCCTTGGCACCCAGTTTTATACTTTACATAATTCTTGTAAAGTAGGTCCATTTTTGGAGGAAGCAAACCAATTGGGGAAGGCCAAAAGTGATCCAACGGATATCCACCATGGGACACCAAGGGTTGATATCCACATGCACATCTTCATGGGAGAATTTTAAACAATTGTGAATAACGGAGGCAATTCCATTCATGGAAGCTAACCAAGGTATGCCTAGCTTTAGCCTAAATAGATCCAACTCTAGGATAACATCAAAAATTGTGTCAATGGCCCTGGGTCAAACTAGGATGAATAATGTTATCGAGCCATAGGGCTTAAGGAACATAGCATCATGTGTATGAATGGTAGATTTTGTTTCTTCATATTCTTCCTTTTGTAATGAATTTAGTACTAATTTTTCTTCTGTGATAACATTCATATGGCTTGCGGGGTCTATCAAGACTCCTGTCACAATGTTACCATTGACGTGAGTAGGAATGTAAAGATTCAAGGGTTTATTGTTTAAAGGAAATCTTGTCATGTGAATGTAATGTCCAACAAACTGGGTCTAGGTGGAGTAGTGGAAGTCATCGTGACCATGTTAACATAGGCCCTGGGTTGAGTAGGAGAATCAATGGGATCTACAATCATGTTAGTAGAGTGTGAAAAAAATGGGTCCATGTATATCTGCAATTCACTATTAGCTTTTTCCACTGATTTTTTAGCATTTTGTTTACTCCCATCGAGGTGAATGGTACTGTCCTTGATGCAGTCTTGTATCTCATGATGCAGTTGCATACAGTGTTCAATATCATGTCCATAAACTCGATGGTATTGAAAATAAGCTCTCCCATCATACCAATTAGGGTAAGGTTCTTTAATAGGCTTAGGACTCAAAAAGGTTATAATCTTATCCTTCAATAGCTTTTGCAAGATAAAAGAATAAGATTATGATAACTTTGTGAACTTTCAGTTACATTTGAGGCCATTGTCATCAACAATGGAAACTACATTTGTAATAGTCCTACCTTTCCTAGAGATTAATACAATGGACTTCCCCTCATAATGGGAGTGCGAGGAGGATCCCCCAAACTAAATAACTATCTATTGGTACTCTCGTAAGGCTACACACTAATGTGTGAAAGAAGGGTATTTCATAAGGGAAAACTTTTATTACCAAGGCCTTTGTAAGTTCCCTATGAATGCCTTTTGTACATTAGAATTGGGCAATTGATATGAGATTTGTGAAAGAAGCACTTGATAGCATGCTATAAAATCAGTGACTTTTTCTTTATCTCCTTGTTTACATCAGAAAAGATCTGAAAAGGTCATCTTTGGCCCGATGTTTGCTTGAAATTGTCTTAGGAATTTATTTACGAGTTGGTCAAATGAGAAAATGGAATTGTCAGAAAAAGAACAATACCACTCGAGTGTTGTGTCCTTGAGAGATCAAGGAAACAATTTGGCCATCAATGTTTCATGATGGAAGAAGTCTATGCACAGGGTGTTAAAGGAAGAACCATGTTTCTGTGGATCTCCTTTACTGCCATACTTTTCAAATGTAGGGATCTTCATTCCTTGGGGGAAGGGAGTGTTTAATATAGCAACTAACAATAGGTTGTGTTGGAAGAAGGGCTGGAAGATAGGCTGAGTAGAGGCTTGGGAAAGACTCACTAACTATCTCTACAACTTACCCATGTTCTAAAGAAGAGTGTTCAAAATTTGGTTGTTAGAAGATAGAGGGCTAGAGGAACCTCCTCTAGCACCACTACCAAAAACATCTCCAAAACTACCAATGGTGTGACCTCCACTAGAACCACTACCAGATCTATCACCATCGATAGGGCTTTTGTCGAAGGCACCACCATGACCTCCATTGGAATTTCCTCCACTAGCACCACCTTCACTTCTGAATCCACCACCTCTACCAAATCCCCCACCACTCATCTTGCCAAATCCTTTAGCACTAGAGGTAACAGGGGGGATGAAGCTAAAGCCCAAGGTGACCTTGTTTACTTTGATAGTTCAAGTTTTTGGAGACATAAGGCATATTGATAGAGGGGACCATGTTGACCATGTAAACAAATGTGGGAGGCATCGTTACTCCTAACTATCACTCATTCTCTTTAAAAGAAGCTCCTCGTGCAAAGCTAGGATTTTTCGAAGGAGAACAAGCCATGACAAGACTAAGGAGGCTAGTGAGAAGCTCTATGCCTATTTGATCTTTGTCCATCATATGTTTTAACTTGCTGACAACCTGAGTGACTCTAGCCATCTTTAGATTTCTTTCCAAGTGATTTCCTAATTCTCCCAACCCTTTAGCAAGGGAGGAGACATATTCTGTAGTGATCTAAATGACCTCATACTCATCTACTGACAATTGTGTAGGAGATGCAGGGGGCTAAGAACATGATCAGTCTCGTCAATTAATCCCATCTCATCCCTTAACAACTACTCCTACACAACCACACTAATGGTGGGACTAGAGAAAAGGCCTATAGATAACCCAATAGAGACCTTTGTCCTTTCTAGAGGTGTCATATACTTATAACGATACACTTAGAAGTTGTGGATTGGGTTATGATGCTCATAAACCTTCACAACACTTAGGAACACAATATTCATGAGGTACACAAGAGAGGTCTCAACACTAATAGATGAACAAATGTTGGTTCACATTGGGTTCACCAAAAATGTAAGAGAGGGGGCCCACCATGTGCAAGGCCCTAGGTCATGGAGGGGCAAGATGCAGAAGGATTCCCTAACTTACCTCAGCTAAAGGGGCCGTTAGGATATGAGGATGAGAATGATGAGAACTATAAATTCCTACAACCACTCTACAATATTAAGATTCAAAATGAGGCTAGGTGAGCTATTTTTTTATCTCTACATTGTATCTCGGATAACACTCTGCCTGAGGATGAGAGCATAGTTCTGGGATGACAGTGCAGTGCGTTGGCATCTCTCAGGTGCATTGGAATTTTGTATGACCAGAGGACCAAAAGTACATCATGAACTATTAGAAAACAAGCTAGTAGCCTAGCTAGGGACTTCTAAAAGAGAAAAATAGCATAATGAGATACGAGAAGTACAAATGAATGTGATAAAGGAAATATACCAAAGCTAGGGTGACGAAGATGATTTCGTAGGAGAGCCTATTCGCCAGCTAGCTTCACAAAGCATGTACACCTACACATAAAGAGAGGAAAATTTTGGGTGGCTATATAGGGGCCTACCTTAGTCAAACCCCCATTTAGGTGTTTCCACCTCTAGAGATAGCCAAGAAAGTGAGATAAAGAAAACAAAGTAGTAATGAGCACTAAAGCACTACAAAATAGTAAGTGTGCTTACTCAACCAAGTGATGGAGGAGAGGAAAGAGAAGCTTACCACCTCCACCAAGAGAACTCAAGGCTGCTTGGAAAGAAAATAAGAGTACTCGAGCCTCTACTGTAATGATGTTGTCCCCAAATTTCTCTACCAAAGTGATGGAGTGATGTATTTTCTGTAATGAGGTGCAAAAGTGCTGCTAGAAAGCTTGAGAGTGAGTGCAAGAGTATGAAAGTGAGCTTGTGAATGAAGTGAAGAAGTGGAAATCCTTGTTGAAGGAGTGAATATGAAGGAGAGATGAAGAAAAATAGCCATATTCAGGTCAGTTGGCCAAAGAGGGCATTACAACTTGACCCCCAATGAGAACTGTAACTCCTTTATAGGTCCATCTGCAAGAATCTGCTGGGGACGTAAGCATTCCACATGAGCATCCCCAATAGAAACATGTCCAATGACACTCAAAACAGGTGCCAAGTGGGATGCAAGCAACGGGCTTGTGTGGAATTAAGCCTTCAAACTTGGTTTTCTAAAGTGGAGAAGGAAAAAAGGGGAATTTGCATAAGGGGTGCAAATTCACTCCTATACAAGTTAATAGCTTCATCCAATTCCTGAGTGATATTTTTCATATTACATCCATACATCTACACATTTTTAATTTGTTCACACCCAATGGTTGCCAATTTATTTGCAAGCCGGTTTCCTTCCCTATAAGTATGTTTAATTTGAACAGATTTTAACATAGGCAACAATTTCCATACCTATTGCATCACATATTTGATTTTCCAATTAAAATCATTTCTTTCTTTACAGGCATTCACAATAATTAATGAGTCACCTTTAATTTCTAGTTTTTTAATTTTTATATCATATGGTGATTGCAACCCATAAAACAAAGTTTGTGATTTTGCCATATTATTTGTACCACTTAGGAGTTTTATTGACTTGGTTGATATTAAGATCCCTTTACAATTTCTTATTACAATCCTCATGCCTGAAATACTTGGGTTTCCATGTGATGCACCATGAAAATTCAACTTGGATAATCCTTTTGTAGGTGGAGTCCAATAAATTTTTCTTATATCTAATTTGTCGCTTGAATTATGATGCAAGCTTCCTTTGAAAGGTAGAACAATATTATTCCACTTGTGGATTACCTTAGAATCCCAATCCATGAACAAAGACCTAATATTTTTTACCTTTTATATGTGTGCATTTTTTATCTTTGCTATTGATGATTCTAACTTCTCTAATACTTTCCCAATCTTCATTTTCTCCTTCCTAAAAATCCTTCTATTACATTCCCACCAAATAGTCCACAACACAACAGATGGTATCACTTTCCAAATGCATTCAAACAATGTTGATTTATACAACATTGGCCAAGTTGAAAATAGATCCCACAAATTATTTGGCAATGAATCATACCAACTTAATTTATTTTTAATGAAAATCCAACAACGGGATGTAAAGGGATAGTGAATAAACAAATGATTCACGTCTTCCATCTCATCTTCACATAAGACACATGTAAATTGAGTTGTTATCCCAAGTTTAGCAAGTCTATCACTTGTCAAAATTATTCTTTTAATAGCCAGCCATGAAAAACATCGTACCTTTGGTAGCATAGTTGAGTCCCAACAAAAGGAAAAATCTGTTTGAGGTTTGACTCTCTCCCCTTTACTCATTATTGCCTTATAGCTCATTTTGACTGAATATTTTTCACTTTTTGATGGTGTCCATAACAACTTATCCTCCCCTCCTAAAACATATACAATTCTCTCATTTAGTATACTCTTAAGTCCCTCTTTCTGAACAATTAGACAATCTATAATAGTGACATCTTTCCATGTTAGTTTCCTAGTGCATTCTTCAACACTCTCAAAATAATCACTTACTTTCTCTCCCCAGCTTGTTATAAGAAGATTTGGAATAAATTGCAAGTTAGTAGCTACATTTAGAGGAGAATATCTACCCCAAGAATCTTCCCAAAAATTTGATTATAAACCATCTTGAACTTCCCATGTAAGATACATGATGATTACCTTTCTACACGCTACTGGTCAAGAAATTCCACATTGTAGATCCTTGAGATGGAGTTGAAGCTATAAAAATTCTCTTTGGATTTGTGTTATCTAAATACTTAGCTTGCATGACTTTGTACCATTTCACTTGTGGTTTAGTGTACATGTACCACACTAGTTTAGATCCTAATTCCATATTTCTAGTAGGTAAATCGTGTATCCCAGGTCCCCCTTTTAATTTATCTTCACAGAGATTTTCCAATTAAATAAGTGAAATATTCTTTTTTCTTTCCATGTTACCTTTCCATAGAAAATCCTTAATTAGTTTTTCAATTATCAATATCATAGATTTTTTAACCTTTAGTACTACCATGTAATAATTTGGGGTGGTTGAAAGGACTAATTTGATCAATAATATTATTCTTGAAAGTGAAAACCACCTCCCGTTCCATGTGGCTATCCTTAATTAAATATTTTGAATGATCTTTTTCCAATAAATTTTTTTATTTGAACCAGTAAAAAATGGGATCCCAAGATACTTACAAGGTAATTCTAATTTTTGAAAACCTAGAAGGTTAACAATTCTCTTTTCTAAGCCTGATTTGACGTTAAAAGTGTATATTTTTGATTTTTTTGCATTTATTTTTTGACTTGAAGCACATGAATAACTTTGTAACATAGACTTTATATGATTGGCCTCTTGAAGCTAAACTACACCAAATAATAATGTTTCATCTGCAAAAAAATAATGTGTGATTGATACATCAGTGAAAGGTATTGAAATCCCTCTCCAAAATCCCTGAAGATGAGACTATTTGACTGACCTACTAAGTGCCTCTGCTAATATTATAAATAAGAAAGGTGATAGTGGGTCACCTTGTCTGACTCCTTGGGTGGAGTTAAAAAAATCTGATGAGGTACCATTGATTAGCACTAAAAAAATTTGCACCTTTTAAGCAAGAGAAGACCCATTTGTACCATTTGTTGCTAAAACCAAATTTCTGTAAAACTTGCATCAGAAATGCCCAATCCACTCTATCATAAGCTTTCATCATGTCTAGCTTAATGATTAATGAAGGGATTTTATGCAAAGAAATAGAGTGCAGAACTTCATGTCCCACCACAACACGATTCGTTGTTTCCCTGCTTGGAACAAATCCACCTTGTTCTTCAAAGATTAGTTTAGGTATAATGGACAACAGATGAAGATAAATTGCTCTGGTAAAAATCTAGTAAACTGTGTTACAAAGAGATATAGGACAAAATTCTAAAAAGGAATTTGGGTCCTTCACCTTTGGAATTAATGCAATGTGTGTAACATTAAATTGTTTGAGCATGGAACAAGAAGTTCAAGATTTCTCTAGAGCTTTAAGTAGATCATTACCTATAAAGTCCCAACATTTTTGGAAGAATATTATTGTAAATCCATCTGGTCCTGGGGATTTATCTGGATTGAGTGAGAAAACAACCGCTTTCACTTCATCTAGAGTGAAAGCCTTATTAAGTTGTGAATTATGTTGTCCAATGACTAATGAAGGAATTTCTTGTAGCATGTTTTCTCTTTCAAGTCCAATCTAATCCAATTGATGTAATTAAGTGGATAATAAATTGGAGAAGAATTTTATTCCTTCATTTTGTATCTCTGCCTAATTAGTTAACCAATTTCCCGAGTCATGTTTCTGAATGTGAAACACTACATTCTTAGCTTTCTTTACTTGAGCTCACATATGAATAAATGTAGTGTTCTTGTCACCTTCTTTAAGCCACAGTTGATGAGATTTTTGACACCAATATAATTCCTCACACAACACTAATTCTTCCCATTTTAATTGTAAACTTTTCTAATGCTCAAAAGATTGTGGCATTAACCCCTGACTTATAATTTTTTCATTAAATTCTACCAACTATTTTGAAATCATATCCTTTTGGTGGAAGATTTTTTTAAACACATGTATATTCCATTGCTTTATTTTTCCTTTCACAAACTACATTTTCTTGAAAAATATATACATAATGGATCCTAACTCATACGATGCTTTCTCCCACCAATTTATCAATAAAGGAAAGAAATCATTATGCCTAATCCACATTGACTCAAACTTAAATGATGCTTTCAAATTTTCAGGGGAATTAGTGGCTTCAGTGCTTAAAGAAGTAGGAAAGTGATCAGACCCCATCCAAGGTAAAACTTCTGACACTTTCACATACTTATCTACTACCTGATTGGATGACATTAGAATTTTTTTTAACCATACAACTATTTGCAAAAATTCATATCTTTTATTTGTCCATGTATACATACCTTTCTCTGATTACACATCTACAAGTGCATTATTGTGAATAAAATTTCTAGAATCTTCCACTATCATGTGAGGAGGTATAATGCCTCCTTTCTTTTCAAGTGGAGATAATATTGCATTAAAATCTCTTGCAAGTACCACTTTCTCTACCCCTAATTGTTCAAAAATTAAGTCAAGCTCCTTCCAAAGCTTTTGTTTACCTGTTGTTGAATTTGGAGCATAAAAATTTACTAGCAAGAAATATAACTCAAAATGAGTAACACATGAAAATTTCCAATGAGTAGTATTAGAAATGGGTTCCAACTATACTATTCTAACATTCCATAATGTTAGCAAACCCCCAGATGCTCCTTGGGTAGAAGATTGACATGAATTCCATAAGGTCCATTTGGAAATTATACTATCATAGCTTTCCTTAGATAATTTAGTTTCTTGTATCAATACAATATCAACCCCTAAAGAATTTATTTGTTGCTTGATTTGGGCTCTTTTGTTAGGGGCATTAAAACCCCTAACATTCCAAGATACGATCTTCATGTTGATCAAGGAGATCATCCTTCTCTGCTCAATATTTTCTTTATGTTGCAATCTAAAGTCAGCTAAATCCCTAGAGCAATCTCCTCCTACATCTTTGTTGCATTGGATTTCCTACTTCTCTACCCAGGTGATTTAATTTTAGGAGTCATGATAGGTGTTTGGCTAACAGATAAGTGATTTGAAAAATCAAAGTCATTACCATACACTTTAGTGGAGTTTGTAACCTTTGTAGCTTGTTTTGTTTGAAACTACTTATTAGTTTCTTGTGTATCAACATCATTATGTGATTGATATCTTATCAATGAACTATCACATGTACCTTTCAACAACTCCCCTTCTTCCTTATCAACTTTCTTTGAAATTTAATCAATTATGTTTGATCCCACACTATTCACTATATTTTCAACCCAACTTTCCAAACTGAAGTGTTCACCAAGCTCATGTATGTCATATGATTTCTTCCCAATCTCCTCAGGATTTTTACAAACAAAATCCTATTTATCATTAGGTAGCAAAAGTGGAAGGCATGATTCTGAGAATTCTCTTTGATCAAAAGGTTTAGATATCAGAGGTTTCTCCCACATCAACTTTTAGATTATTCCATCCAATTGTTTCTCATGTTCTATAGTAAAATTTGGTGTATACAAAGATAAATATTTTCCCATGGGTGAAATCTCTATTATGGTTTGCCATCCCTAGGGTAGATTCACTTTAAACATTAGTGTCCTGGCCTTTTTTGAGGTCTTATTAGACACAACCACAAGCTTTTTATGTAAAACATTAGATGAACATGAAAACAAACCCATTTGAGAAGTAGTATCCACACGAATGCCATTTCTTATCTTTTTAGCATATAATGATAGATCTAATCCTACATTCAATAGTACTAGTGAAAGGGGATAAGATGAGTCTTTATTAGTTTGAGAGTTTGTAAGAATTAAATCATCTAAGAAAAAAGTATCATCTTTCTCAAATATCTCTACCACATTTGAAACTACTATTTGATTTAGAGTAATGAGTGAATCTTCCAGATCCTCATTACACTGAACTTGTACACATTCTTGAGTAGAATGTCTCAATAGGTGATAGAAAGTACAAACATTTTTTGGATATTCAATTAAGATTTCCTTCATCCAAGTTCTAAACTTGTAGTGCATCCTTATTGAAGAAGGAAATTACTTTAATGCATTTAGTAATACACAAACCCTAATTGGTTTATCTGGATTTCTAAAGAAATCCATATCATGGCATAGAAAAATCCCAAAATTATTTTTGATGGTTTTCACAATACCCATTTCCCTATAGTCTAGTAGAAGCATGGGAAATTGAATCCAAAAAGGAAAAAAATTCACTATGGATGAATGAGGATCAAAATTTGGAACCTATGCTTGCATGTACAACCTAGATCCCACAAAGAACCACAATTTAACCTTAAGAATCAAATCCCTTTGCAATTTTGTTTGAAAAAACACAATAAAAAGACCATTACCTTGATCAATATATAATATCTGATTAGCCCCAACACATTCAAAATAAAGTAAATCTGTTAAAGTTTCCACATGAGGTAAAAACTTCTAGAATTTATATATTAAGGAATGATCTTTAAGATCCTGAATTTTTGCACTCAATACTTCCTCAGGAAGATCATTACTAAATATTTAAACCCAAACTCATTACATGATATCTGAGGAGGCAGTCTTTAGGGACCCATTTCTTTTCTACTTTTGATTGATTATTTTTCTTGAAAAGAGAATTGCTAGAAGGGGTTTTAAAAGAAGTAAATAAAGGTAGAGGCTTTACCTTATTTTGTTGTGCATTCCTCAATTGTAGATGCATAACTCAATAACAATCTTCATGCTTTTGAGCTATGTTATTGGGAAAAGAAGCGGGTGTATTTGTCATAGAACAATACTTTTCAAGCACAGGCTTAGACCCAATGTGACCCTGATTGGTATGAAGATGATTCACTATCTTTGGATTGAAGGAAACTGTATATTTGATTAGGATATTATTAGGAAAGGATGCAGGAATATTTTTATTAGAAACCACATATACCCAAAGTGAGAATCAATGTCAGACTAAGAATCTGAAGAACAAATATAAAAAAGGAATCTACTTTACCTGATTAAGGGTTCTCTTGGCTTGTAAAATGGGATGGCTCTTCCCATTAGGACACTAAGAACCATGATAGATATAAGATCAATTAGGAATTCACTCAAAATCATTCAAGCAACCAAAAAATTCCTCTTTTTTCCAAAGAGAAAGGAGTTCCCAATGCCCTAGATGTCGATCTATGTGATGGTGCAATGAATGGAACCAATGAAGTACCCTTGCTATGCCGATCTACTCCATGAAAATCTGAAGAATATCCAAAATGGTAAGAAATTTTTGAAAAGTTAATGTTTTCAAAAACTTCGTTGCTCTATTTCATGTGGTCCATTCTACCACCAAAAATTCATTGAATAAATGAAGAAATTTTTGGCATATTGTTGTCATTGATGTCAAAAGAGGGATCAAAACTAAGATGGAGCTAATCCTATAGTGGAGGCTGGTTTTATTTATGTCAAAGGAGAGATAAAGTATGATGTGGATCTAGTTCTGGAAGAAATGGTACAAGTTGCATAAGTTGCTCAAAATGTTGCATTTTTATGCAAAATTCACATGTTATTGCAAAAGGTTTTTCCAGAAGTGTGATGAAAAGTCAAAGGTCATATTTAATGTGATTTTTTTGAGAGCTTCTCAAAAATGTAAAGTGCAAGTCTAGGGGATGTATAATGCACTCAAAATGGAATTATTTGTGCTCTCGAACAAGGTTTAGGGTTTATTAGTTAAACCCTAGGTTTACAGTCATGGTGTCAAACAAGCTTGTATTTTGTGTTGATTTTCCATTACAGGTTGCCAGTTGCTTAAGTTTTGACTTAAGCCATTATGGACATAGGTTGATTGGCCCTCTTTCTTGGTGATTACCAACCCAAAAATATTTATTTTCCTTAATTTTTCCTAAGTTGCATGCCAAATTTTTGTCTTCATTTGATCAATGACTATTAGGGAGACTACACCATATTAGTAGGAGTTACTTTAAAGTCCCTCTGATAAAACATCATTGAAGAAATTGCAACATATCAAGAGGAGATGGTTTAAAGTCCCTTCAATGGAATGATCCACAAGATAAGTTGGGCCTATAGATACATCAAAGTGGTAATGGAAATTTGAAGAGATAGTTTCAATACTTCTTTGATGGAAACATTGAAGAGACTTTTAGATATCAGATTGAGTAGCTTTAGAGTCCCTTCGACAAAATGAAGAAACCTCATTAGGGAGAAAGATAAATATCGATAGAACAAAAATTTTGGTCCCTTCAACACAACAAAGATCAGATGATGACTATGTATGTGTTTGGTGGGACTCGATAGTGAGGAAGGTGACAAAGGACACCAACATGTAGACAAGTTGTGTTGCATGATTGATTGATGAGGAAACTCACATCATTGTTGTGAGTTGCACGCTACTGATGTGGATGATAAATGGTGATAACCCACCAACCTGCTAAGATTCAGTGGGCTCATGGTCAAAGGTCACAAGGAAGTAGTTTTTTGATGCGTGTCTTGGTGGAAAGTGATGTATGAAAGAGATTTGTGGTGGATTTTTAATGGACCATTTATTCAATGGTTATGTTTTAAATTTGGGAAATGAATGAAGATTGGAGGATCATGGTGTGAAGACTGCAGATCGATGAACCATATTCAAAGATGAAGATACACAATAGCTAGGTATGTGTGAATGAGGTCTTTGGCTGTCAACTGACGTAGAGGACAAATTTAATTGGTCCAATTGCACCAACAACCAATATGAATGAAGATTTGATTAGAAAAGTTGTGGCACAAATTGTAAAGGATATGGAGATCAAAATCATATTGAATAAATAGAGAATAACATTTAATGCATATTTGATTCTAGGGTTTAGATAGGTTTCCATTCTTAGAAAATTATTTGTATTTGAATTTAATATGTATGTGGCTCAATGCAGAGGTTGTATGATGAAGAAGATAACAAGTAAACCATAATAGAGAATCTATACATGATGGGAATATTGAGGTAATCTCTACAAATCGGTAAAGGAGATACAAAACATGATATCAATTTTTTGACTAAGTGTGGAATGCGATGGAATAGTGAATTGTGAAGAGAGTCTATGAAGATGTAATGCATATTACAGAAGAGTATTATTAGCTTCTTGAGGTGAATAGAGAATGCAAGTTAATAGAGAAGAGAAAGAGCAGAGTAGAAGTAAAGGGGTATAGAACATTGTACAATTGCAAATAGGTTGGAACATAGAATTGTAATCAAATTGTAATATCCTCAATTGTAAATATGATTAGTGGGTGCCATCAAATATCAAGGTAGTGCTCAAATTAGGGAGTGGGTGCTCCTAAAACTAGGGGATTGGTGTCTCCTTAGGGTTAGTTCCCTTAAAGCATTGTAAATAAATATTAGATTATGAGGCTAGATTAGGAAAAATAGATCCTAGCAACATTTCTTACTGTGGTTTTTCCACAATCTTGGGTTTCCACATATATCTGGTGTTATGTGATGCTCGTGTGTACATGTTCATGTATTTTCATATTTTCTCTATCTACACATTGAGATTTCAAGGAATTAATCTTCACACATTTATTTTAAAGGGATAAAAGAAATCTATATCTACTAATTCACCCCCCCTCTCAGTAGATTGTTGTGTTCCAACAATTGGTATTAGAGACCTAGGTTCCCCAGGTGAAGCTCAATCAGCTCAGGTAGATTTTGGCAGAGTGACCACTATGTACAATCAAGAAGGTTCTTCCACAAATAAGGCACCTCTATTCTATGGAACAAATTATGATTTTTGGACCCTATTGATGGAGGCATATTTTGGATCTATAGGATTTGATGTTTGGATATTTTTCAAGAACATCTATGTTCCTCCTCCCACTCCTCCCACTAGTGTTGCAAGGAAGAATAATTATGAGAAAAATGAAAGAGCAAGGGATTCCATTATCAATAGCTTGTCTAGATCTATTCTTGGCAAGGATATGCATTGTAAGACTACACATGATGTCTAGGATAAGTTGAAAAACATCTATGAACGAGATGACCAGGTAAAGTTGGAAAATCTACAAGTGCTGAGAGCTAGATTTTAAGGCATAAAGATGAATGAAGAGGAGAAGATTGTAGACTATATTATAAGATTTGAAGATGTAGTAAACTCTATTAGAGGATACAAAGAAGTGAAAGAAAATTTTATTTTAAAGAAAGTTCTAATGTCAATGACAAGCATATATGTTCCCAAGATATCTACAATTGAAGAAGGAAGAGAAGTGGAAAAAATCACTCTTGATGAGTTGCATGGAATATTTAATGCATATGAGATGAGGATGGGAGATGCTAAGCCTTCCAAGAGAGAATTTGAATTCAAGGTTGTGAACAAGGAAAAGGATGAAGCACCCAAGAAAGACAAGGCTACAACCATTGCATCAGAACAAGCAGAGACTAATGAGGAAGAAGCAAACTTCATCAAAATATTAAGGAGATGATCTAGCAAGTACAAAGGTAAGTTACCCTTCATGTGCTTTGAATGTGGTAAAATAGGAAATTTTTCTTCTAAATTTCCCTACAAGAAGGATAACCCTAAACAAGAAGAAGATTGAGAGATGAAGAAACCCTACTATTCTAAGAAGAACTTTGTAAAGATGAAAAATAGCATATATATTCAAGAATAAAGTGACTCATCTGATGCTAATGATAGTTTAGATGATGAAATAGATAGTGCTATTGTAATGGAAGGAGAAGAGGAATAATTTATCTTCATGGCCAAAGACTTGGTCAAATAGAAGCATGGCATGGGTAAACATCTTAGTGAAGAAGAAGATGAAATAGATTAGGAAGGATAACTCATTTCTACCTTAGAATATCTTGAAATTTTGATAGATGAAGTTTAAGACCTAAAAAAGGGAATAAGAAGTTAATTAAATATCTTGAGGAATCTAATCAAATGGTAGTAAGTCTAAAACATCAAGTGGAGGAAGAAAAAAGAATGTATGAAGTGATGAAATCCAAATTAGAATCTAAAATGGATAGGTGCATGAAGTTTGAGACAAAATTAGTTGCTAAAAGAAAGGATTTGGAGAAAGCTAAGGAGCATGTTGAAAAAGGACTATAATTAAAAGGTGGCTCAAATTTTTTGGATGAGCTATTAAGGACAAAAAATCCTTCTAGCAAAGAAAAATATGGTCTAGGGCTTGAGAAAGGTAAGAGCACCTTTATGGACACTTCTGTAAAATTATATGAGAGATTTAGGTTAGAATAAAAGTCTAGTTCAATTGGTAAAGAATATTGCAAGATGGTAAACCTAAAGATGAGAATAAATCTACTGAGGTTAAGAGAACTTGTAGAGAAAAGAAGTCAGCTCTAGAAAAGAAGGACAACTAGTTAGTCCCTAATGAACAAAAGAAAAAGAAGAACATAACAAGAACAAATTTTGATGTATTTACAAGAGTGCATGATCCAAGGAGAGGAAGAAAAAGAACACCACCTCATCCAACTCAAGGAAATGTTATGACTAGGTATTCATCCTACTTCTATGGTTATTTTTATGCTTGCAATCAATTTGGTCATAGGGAAAGAGAATGCAGAGTAGCCCCTAAAAGGAGTAAAAACTTTGTAAGAAAAAAATATTTTTCTCCTTTAATGGATATGAGTATAACATGTTACAAATGTAATAATTTTGGTCATATAGATAGAAATTTTAGAGAAAAATTTATAAGATCAATAGTTTAGGCTAAAAAGAAGAAATACACACCTCCCAAAATGAAAAGGGAATGTAAGGTTCTTGAGAAAGAAGAAGGGGAGGTAGAAAAGAAGTATAAGAAAGTTTGGAAAGAAAAAGGGGAGAGTTCCAGTCAATCTATGATTTCCCAAACAATGTTGCATGCAAAGAAACAAAAATTGTCGGTAATTGATAGTGGTTGCTCCAAGCATATGAGAGGAGACAAAAGAAATTTCATCGAACTCAAGAAGTGTAAAGGATCAGTAAGCTTAGGTCATAATATTGTTTTCAAGATTTGTGGTAAAGGAATATAAAGCGTAGATGGGAATAATAATACAAAATATCTTTATGTTGTGGGTTTGAAACATAAGCTTCTAAGTGTTAGCCAAATATGTGTCAATGGTTACAAAATTGTATTTAATTTTGAAGGATACAAGATAAGAAAGAATGGTAAGACAATTGCACAAGGAGTAAGGATTGATAGCAATCTCTACAACCTTTGTGAAGTAAAATGCCAAAATTGTCTAATCAACCAAGCAGATGAGAGTTGGTTGTGGAATAGAAGATTAGAGCATGCAAAATTTGATAATTTGGTAAAGATAAGTTCAAGAGGACTAGTTAGAAACATACCTAAGTTAATGAAACCTGCAAACACTACTTACAAATGATGATTACAAAGAAAGAAAACAAGGGTTAAGTTTCCAATGAATGATTATTCAACCAAAAAACCCTTACAAATAGTTAATACTAATTTTTGTGGTCCCAAAAGGATAAGGGGATTGAAAGGAGAGAGATACTACATGCTACTAATTGATGAATACACTAGAATGACATGGGTAACCTTTCTAGAGGAGAAGGTTGAGGCATTTGAGAAGTTTAAGATATTTAGGAAGATGGTGGATAAGGAGACCGGGAGAAGAATTAATTGCCTAAGATAAAATAGAGGTGGACAATTCACATCAAGTGAATTCAATAAGTATTGTGAAAATAATGGAATCAAGAGGCAATACTTTGCAATAGAATGGAGTAGTTGAAAGAAGGAACCAATTAGTCAAATATATGGCTAGAGTGATGTTGAGTGAAGCCAAGTTGATAAATACCTATTGGAGAGAAGCAATTCACATTGTAGTTTACATTCAGAATAGAGATCTTCTAAGAGAAACTAGTGGAAAGACTCCATATGAACTGGGGCATGACAATCTATCAAGTATTTCAAGGTGTTTGGTAGTAAATACTACATCAAGAGAGAAGATGAGAGCTTGGGAAGCTTTGAATCTAGGTTTGATGAATGGATATTCTTAGGATACTCTACTCAAAGAAAATCATACAAGTGTTATAACAAGAGGTTGCAAAAGATTGTAGAAAGTGTCAATGTCAAGGTTGATGAAAATATAAATCAGGTTAAGCCCAACAAAAACAACTTTGAGATTGGATAAGAAAATGAAGATGTAGGTGCAATAGTTGAAGAAGAAGAACAAGAAGAAGAAAATGAAGAAATCAAATGAGCCCATACAAAATATGTGCAAAAAGATCATCTTGTAGATCAAATAATTGAGGAGTATAAACTAGGAGAAGACTTGCAAAGAATAAGGAACAAGTAAGTTTTTCTCTCATCTCTTAGATTGAACCAAAGAGCTTTACTGAAGCTAGCAAGGATGAGAGCTAGATAAAATACATGGAAGAGGAACTCAGTCAAATTGAGAAGAACAAGACATGGGAATTGGTTCCTAGACCACCAAGAAAAAATGTAATAGGCACTAAATGGTTATTCATAAATAAGCTAAATGAAGATGGAGTTGTGGCTAGGAATGAGGCAATATTAGTGTGCAAAGGGTATGCACAGGTTGAAGGAATTGACTTTGAATAAATATTTGTACCTATTGCAAGGTTAGAAGCCATTAGAATGTTGCTTGCATTTTCAATTTAGAATGTTTTCAACTATCTAAAGAAGAGGATGATGTTTTTAGATTGAGGAAGGAATTGTATGGTTGAAGCAAGCACTTGGAGCATGGTATTCTCAATTAGACCAATACCTACAACTACAAGGATTTAAGAAAGGATGTGCAGATGACAATCTGTACTTTAAATCAGAAGGTAAGCACATGATGATATTGTTATTGTGTATGTGGATGACATCATATTTGGTGGTAACAATGATAAAATGTGTAAAATATTTGCTACGAATATGCAATATGAATTTGAGATGTCAATGTTAGGAGAGTTGTCATTTTTCCTTGGTTTACAAATAGCACAAATAGAAAATGGGATATTTATATCTCAAACTAAGTATGCTAAGGAAATGCTCAAGAAGTTTGATATGGAGGATAGTGAACCAGTTATTAACCCCATGAAAATAGATTATAAGTTTAGTAAATTAGATGAGTCACCAAATGCAAATCATACTAAGTACAGGTCAATGATTGGAAGCTTATTATACCTCACTACATCAAGACCAGATATAATACAAGTAGTGTGCATGGTAGCAATATTTTAGGCTGTACCAAAGGAGTCTCATGTCAATGAGTTGTGAAAATAATTTTTAGATATATCAAAAGCACAATTGATGTAGAGGATGGACTCACACACAACAACCTTGACACTTTCTAAACAAGTTTTCAATACAAATGTGAAAATGTTCACCCTTTCTCATTCTTGGAAATTTTCTCCTAAAGCCTATTGGCACCCAACAATAGGAAACCCACATGACACATGGGAAACTTAGTTTATTCATGTAGTAGTGTAATTCCTTATGTTGGGGAAATAGTGGAGCATCCGTGAAAATCAATTTTTAAATTTTTTTGATCTTGGCAGTGTTATTCTTTGAACCAACACAACAAGTGCCTTGCTTCAAAGAGGGGGAAAATGTAGACAATCAAAAGGTATCGATCGGTATTACACATCTAATTCTGATTAACTAACATCATTTCTTCATAAATCAGTTTATACTAACCAATTAATTAAATAATCTTTATTATTTAGTTAAATTCATCAACTTATGTTATTAATCAAATAATTAACTTTATTGGATTAATTCACCTTATTCTAACTAATGTTAATCCTATTTAATTAAAATCAAATCATTTAATTAAATCTCCCTAAACTCCTCTCATTTGATTAAATAAATCAAACTATTTTTAATTAAATGTCATAAATCCACTAACGCACTTGATCAATTTTGTATTAATTAACTTTAATTCACCTCCTAATCATCATTACACATTTCTCTAGCTTTGAACTTCACTAAAGTTAAATCAAACCATGGTCAACTAACCAAGTTACACATGAAAATAATTTCTTCTAATTAACTACATACCCTATTTATCCTCACAATGGCATATTCCTAGGTGATTAGTTGAAAAATGGATGATTTATGGTTTAAGACATAGAACATCACTTTTCTCCAACTAACATTCAAGGATGCCCTAGAGATCTCAACCTTAAGTGAAAAAAAGAGAAAGACATCTACTAAGGGACTGTCCTAGGGTATAATGTCAAATTACAAGAGGGGTTCACCACCAAGTTTAAACTTGGAAAGACAATGCAATATAGGATGCAACACTAAACCCTAGTTTCATGCAATGACCTACAAAATGCCCTAGAAAAGTGTGTAAAACAAAAAAAAAGTTGCAAATAGAATGTGTGCACCTAGAAACTTGTAGAGACTCAAATGGATACTATAAATGTTGTTGATCCTCAAATTTTGGCTTACTAGGACTCATTCGCCATTTTGGGTGATTCAATCCTAGATATGGATTTCTACATAGGAGTAGGTTTTGGAGAAATGGGAATCCAAATATGAAAATATCTCTAAAAAACACCTATATTGGGACTCATTTTCCATGTGTGGTGAATGAGTCTAGTCTAGATTTGCTAGAAATTCAAAGTTTGAATCTTCTCTTCTTAGTCTACTCAATCTTTTCTCTAGGTTCCCACATTCAAAGTTCTGATTTTAGTGTTGTAGATGACCTTTTTGTGAAGATTATGACCTTGGAAATGGGGAGAGGACTCCAACAAGCTTGTAACCTAATCTTCAATGATCTTCAATTCTTCAAATCACCTAACTTTTCAATCACACAAAGAAAGAGAGAGAACTTGTTAATTGTTAGGGAATAGGGGTTTACCTTGGTCAAAACCCTTTTAGGTAATTAAACCAAATGATGATATAAATAAATGAAGGCATGAAACATGAAGTAAAGAACATGAATCATGGACAATAATACCTTGAATGATGTATTGTAAATGATTTCTTGTAAATTTGCAACTCAACATGAAATGGTCATGAAGGACGTAGATCTTGATCTTGACAATAGGTGTAGAACAATGCTTGAATTTGGAACTTCAATGCTACATCACAACACTAGCTCACTAACATGCTTGATACTTGATATGTTTGACATGATGATGGATCTTGAATTTCTGCAACAATTGATGAAGAATTCTTCCCTTGAATGCCTTAGAAATGATCTTGAAAGCTATCTTGATGCTCTTGTAAAGACTTGGAATGCTTAACCCTTGAATGCTTGACTTGATGACATGAATGTATGATGATATAATAATTTGAGAACTTCTTTATATAGTCAATCCACTCAAATGATCATTAATTTTATCCCAAAGGCTAACATGGAAGAAATTTGAATTAAAACCCCACTTTTCCCTCTCAGAACCTCATAAATAGGCCAAATGGGACTCATTTTCCATCTTGGGAGAATGAGTCCCACCTGGATGGGACTCATTTACCCAAGGTGGTGAATGGGTCCCACAAGGGCTATTTTTAGTCCTAAAGTATTGGGGAGTCAAGAAATTAAGTTCATATGTTGATATTGTTGGGTTTTTGATTAAAATATGCCTTGGGATGCACAATATAGGGCCATAGGGGCCTATTAATGATTATATTAAGGTAATAAATGCAATAGAGCCCAAGATTCAATGTGAAAGTGTAAATAAATACACTTTACAACACTAAATTAAGGAAAAATTAGGTCTATTTAGCCTAGAAGGGCCCTAAATCCCACGTAAATGTGTAAAACACATTACAACACCAGATTAGGTCTACCTCAGATTACAAGCCTCCTAAATTTAATGTGAAGATGTAAGTAAATATATTTTACAACATTAAATTAAGGAAAAGTTAAGTTAATTTAGCTTAAAAGGGGCCCAAGACATAATGTGGATGTGTAAAACACCTCACAACACTAGACCAAGGTGACATCAAGTCCAATTTTTCATTAATTATTCCCATGTCAAGTGAGAAAATGTAAAGGGATACATTTTTTTGCATTATATTTATCCCCCAATTTAGTGAGAGGATGAACTTGTTTCAAACTTTCACTAAAGTAGACATTCAAGAGGAGTCCAATTGTACCAATGCAGATGGTATAGGATAATAAAGATGAAAGAGGTAACAAAGCCCCCAAGATCCAAGATCCTACATCAAGCCTACATAAGCATGAAAGGAAACACACAAGAAGTATGATTTTCAACAAAACAAGATACACAAAAATGCAATGTCAATAATGAAAATAAGCAAAAAAAATGGGTGGATCAAGCTTCAACCATTTGTCCAATGCGATGTGGATCAAATCTAGGCCATTTTTCCAAAAATGCACACTCACTCTAAGGAAATGGACCTCTTGGTTGTTTGCTAGGTGAGAAGTCCTAGAAGGTGATACATATACACTTATGGCTAGTATGCACTCATACACATATGCGAGTGGCTATGGGGAGTTGGGCTTCCCGCTCAAACCATACCGAAGTTATACTTCCTAATAAATTTGATAAGGCACCACAAAAAAATGATTTTCGAGCTTCATGAGGCAAGTAAAATTTTGTATGCTTGGAGCTCATGAACAAACAAGATGGCTCTATAGGCATGCAAGGTGTATTATGCAAGGTGGTCATATAACAAATGTTGTAAATGCAGAATAGTGTAAGGAATGCTCAAAGGGATTTTAGGGAACATTGTACCTAATGTCTCCAAGAGAGTACAAGTCAAATAAACATCATGCTCTTTGAGGAAATCAAGCCCAATGACACCACCAAGAAAAGGACACATCACAAGAAGGAAGAAAACCACATAATGAAACAAGAGTGTCAATGTATGCCCCCACTTTAAAGTGGTTGCTAACACCATTACTGTGAGAAATTGATTTAAAGTAGAAGAAGATATGAGAGCTTATTCAAAAATCCCTATGCCAAGTCATATGTTTCTCAATCAAACTACATCATGAATAAGTATGTCACATTTGAGCCAACTTAAGGCATGTCATTCACATCCCAAGCTTGCTCTTATATGTACATGAAAGGTGATCAACTAGTCAAAAAATACAAGTGACATATGAGGAAAAAGTTATCTAACCCCTTGCTCCCACCTAGTGCAGGACAAGGTTGAGCTGAATAGGATGAAAGTAAGTATTAATTAGAGGAACTAGGTGCTTCAACACAAGGAAGAGCACCATGATCCTTAAGATGATGAATTTTATCACTTAAAGCCTTACATTCATTAGTAGCATGACCATGAACTCTATGATATGCACAAAATGAATGTTTGTAGTAAAAAAAAATTCATGTTCTTGGAGGGAGGTATATCAAACGATCTTGGAGGAGACTTGAAAAGATACCTACTTGATCAATGCTAAAGGATGTTCTGTTATTTTGTGGTAAAGATGTCTCTTGCTTAGTATAAGATTTCATACCTACACAAGACTCTTTAGATTGCGAGATTTTGTACTCTCCTTTATAGGTGTGTAAAATCTAATGAATTCAAATCATTAGTGTTTTTCATGATGACATTGACATTAAGTGAAGATTTCTTTGTTTGTTTCATTTCTTGCAAAGGATAACAAGCAAGACCAATAATGTCTATCAGTTCAAGATGCATTAATGTTAAATTTGGCTTAGAGGGATCTTTTGTGATAGTGTTGATATTAAGTGAAGGCTTGTTTGTGTCTTTTGAGGGGCAATAACCAAGACCACTAGTCTTTTCTTGTGTGTGAGGATAAATAGGGACACATATAACTTGTTCTTGAGTACCACATCCTTTTCCACTATAACTGAGTTGTTTCATCATTTCATAATATTTTCCATAAAAAAATTTCTTCTCTTTTGGATTTGGTGGTTTCTCATGATTAAGTTCATCAAATTTTGTTGTGTAATTTTCTTCTTTGTCTAAAGTGGATGAGGTGGATGCTTTCAAAGGGTCTTCCAAATTTTGTGTTGACATTATCACTTTTTCTTTTTCATGCTTCCTTATTATGATCTTTGGTTTCCCATCAAAGCTAGGTATGAAATCCAAGGAACCCCAATCATCATCTAATAGCTTCGTGACTTCCTCAATATGTTTTTTATTTTTCTTTCTCTTGCACGGGTTCTACTTGTGTGGTTGACTAGTGTTAATTTTTTCTAAGGATTTTCCTTGTTTTTCTCGAGTTGTAAAACATTGTAAGGCTCAAGATCAATTTCAAGTGTGTACACTTTGTTTTTGTAGACATAAATCATTTTACGATGAAAATTAGAAGGAACCCCATTCATTGCATGAATCCATGGTATTCCTAAAAGGATATTATATGAAAGATTGTGAGGCATAACATGGATTGGTGTTTCAAATGTGGCCTTTCTAGTTGTAATAAGCAAAGTAATCATGCTGAGTGTTTTCTTTCCTAATTTCTCAAATCCACTAATACATAACAAGGTAGGTTTAATTTTTTATTTATCTATGCCAAGCCTATCCAACAGGTTTACACTACACACATTTAAGGTTGAGCCATTTTCAACAAGGGTTTACTTTATCCCTTTTCTATTGTATTAATATATTATCATAAAATCATCATTTTATTTTTGTACTTTCAAAGGAGGGGAGCTCGCTTTGGTGGAAAAAATGTCAATATTTATTCCTTGAATCATGGTTTATATGTCATTTAGTTGCACATTAGAGGGAACCACAACTTTTTGCAAGGATGTTTGAAGCATAGTGTGATAATTAGGTGAATTTTGAATTAAGTCCCATAGGCATATCTTTGTAGGAGTATTCTTAAGTTGTTTAACAAGATCATACTCCTTCCCACTATGTGAAGTTAAATGAGGGGGACCAAGTAAGATAGGATTAGGAAATGGGAAGAATATTGAAGGTGTTTGGCATGGTTGTGGATTTTTTCTAGTGTTATATGTATGGGCAATGGTATTATGACTCAGCTGCTATGATAGAATATTCTTAAGTGGGTAAAGGATAAGTTTGGGTTTGTTTTGAGTTTTTGGTCATTGTGAAGGGGGTAAAAACTTAGAGGATTCAAGTAGGATGTCCCATGGGGTATGAAGGATGTATCTCTAATAAAGGGTAATCTAGAATCACCTTTTTATCATCACCTAAGGAATCCACCTTACTATTGTTGTCATTTTCATGCACCATGATATTCTCCCTAGGAGGAGAGTTATTAGGGGAACTACAAACCAAATGTTATTTAAATTCAAGGATTGGTCCTTCCAAAATGACTTCATCGCAAGTAGGGGAATGATCAATGGTTGTATTTTCTTGCTTGTCAATGATGGTGTTTTCTTGTTCAATAATATTTTATTTATGAGAAGAGGGGAAACCAAGACTCTCATGAATTTCATCAATTATGTTTTCTAACATAAAAGTATCTTCTTCAGAACTAGGAGAGATACTAGGAGAAGAACCAATGTGATTATCATGATCATTTATGATTTCATTCCTTTGTTTCCTAATGTCTTCCAAAATAGGATAGGTAGGGGAAGGATCATAAAGAGGGTTGTTATAGACCTTAAATTTTTGATCATCCAACACCAACATATCTTCCTCACTTATGATTTCATCCTCTATAACATTACCACAAGAGGGGAAGATGTTGGGAGATGAATGTAGGCTAGTTGAAGTTATGCTATCATCATGATTATCGAAGGTTGTTTCTTCTTGTTCATCAATGTCTTTCCTAATAAGAGAGGTAGAAGGAGAGAAACAACTGGGATTCTCTAAACTCTCATTGATTGGTTCTTCTAACACAAAAATACATTCTTCACCAATAGGAGAGATATTAGGAGAAGAACAAACATGATTGTTAGGAATGTCTAAGGTTGTATTCTCTTTTCACTAAAACACTCTCATAGGGAGGGGATATGAAATTTTTCTTAGCATGCCTAGAAAGGTAAGGTGAAATGAAATAAATTGATATGATCTCTTTCTTTCACTTCTAGGGTTTTGGACGTAAAAGGAGAAATCCAAATTTCCAACCACTTCACTCAAGAAAAATCCCTTGATATTTCAATGCAAAGGAGATTGAAATCGAGGAAAGGGAAGGTTCTAGGGATTGAATAATGTCTAATGGAGGGGTTCACCACCAAGTATAAACTTGCAAAAGAAAATGTTTGAAAAAATAGTGTGATATGCAAACAAATGCTAAATGCCCTAGAAATGCAAGTAAAATATAACAAAAAATAATGAAACTGGAAATGTGCACCTAGGAAATTGAAGAAAGAAAAATGGAGGTTTGGAATCATGAATTTTTTTATGTTAATGCTAACTAGAACTCATACACCAAGCTGGGTGAATCAGTCCAATTTTGAGTAACTGTGCCAAAATAGGTTTTAGACAAATAGGTACTCAGATCTACAAAAATCCCAGAAAAATAGGTACAATGGAACTCAATTTCCAATAGTGGTGAATCAGTCCACTTCTAGATTTCTAGAATTTCAAAACTGGATTCTATATCTCTTAGTCTACTTTTCTATTGCCGATTCAGATCTAGGTTTGAAACTGCAAAATTTAGCTTGTAGACCTTCTCTAAGCTTCTCCAAGGCTTGTTTTCAACTTTGAAAACTTTAAGGAGCTTGAAAGCTTTTCTCCACATTTGCTTCTTGGAAAATCTATAACCTAGCCCTGAAAATAACACACAAGAAGATGGAAAAATGTTATGTGGGTTAGTGAATAGGGGTTTTCCTTGGTCAAAACCCTTGTTGGTAATCAAACCCTTAAAATAGAATGAAATACAATAGAGAATGATGAATGAACAAATAATGATGTTTCAACTCACCAAACCCTTGCAATAAGAGGCTACAAACATGTAAGTGATGGATCAAGTGAATTTGGTTCTTGAATCTTGCTTGATGTTGACAGATCTTGAATGCAATGCTTGCTTGAATCACAAAACCATACACCACAATTGTTAGCTCTAAAAAAAATGATGCAAAAAACCTTTGACATGATGAATGAAACTTCAAAGATGCTCTAGAATGCTTGATAATCTACTTGTGAAATTCCTTGAATGCTCTTGTGAATTCTTGAATGCTTGTGAAATTTTATAGTTGTTGAATATTAGTGAAAGAACCTTGTTTTTATACTTAATTATGCAAGAATTTCTGAAATTACAACACTATAGGCCGACATCAAATCTATGAGAATAAAATCTTACAAAAAAATTGAATTAAATTTGAATTTTGGTCACATGGGACTTATTCACCCAAGGTGGTGAATGAGTCCCACCAGAAATAAGGTATGGGACCAAAAATCAAAAGTGTCTAGAAATGTGTGAAACCTGCATCGGGTCCAAAATTACCTAGGTGGGACTCATTCACCCAAGGTGGTGAATGTTCCCCAGACACTAAATCTAGGCCACATAAGCCAGGGACACTTAAATTATGATTGGTTATTGATCAATGTCGAGACTATCCTCAAAAAGATGCAATAAATGAGGCTTGTGGATGCAAAATAGGGCTAATTAAATCATAAGAAATTCAAATTGTTAATGACTAGCCTAGAAGAATGTAAAAGTGTGCTAAAACACTCCAAATAAGGAAAGGTTAAGATTAATTATGATTCAAATTATGTTTATTATGCTTATTTAATTGATAAAACCCTAGAAAAGTGTGAAAGTGTGTCACAACACTTTTACAAGGCACCATTAAATTCCATTAGTTCACAAGGGCCCAATGTTAGCAAAACAAGGACACAATTGAGAGGGGGGTGAATTAGTTGTACCAAAAACTAAAAAATTCTTACTAATATTAACTTAATCTCAGATCTGATGAATAAGCAATTAACCATAAACAATCAACACATCATAGAGACAAAGAACACAAATATTTTTTTTGTGTAAACCTTGTTGGGGAAAAACCATGGTGGATATTAGTCCACAAGATTCTAATCTGCTAGAAGTATAAGAGAAATAATAAAGGGAATGCACATGCATTCAGGAACACTACCTAGAGCTCACTACTCAATTACAAAAGAGGACTCACTATCCAACAATAGGGTTTGGATTAAAACCATCCAAAAATTTTCAATTGAGAGAATAGCTTCTTCTCTAGGCCTGATTACAATTCCAATTAAGCTCAATACTTCTTCACACTTCTCACATTCTTCTTTACTCTCTACTCTGCAATCGAATGATATTCACACATATACACATAGGAGCACACAAAGCATCTTTTTCAAGAATGAACTAATCACCCTTATATATCCACTACATGGGATTTCAACTCAACTTAGTCCGCCAAGAAAATAAAACCTATTTTCAATGTCGATCTTTCTAATTATTTTTGTTTGGTATAATTTCATTCAATTTTGTGTAAGATATTGTAATTTTGGTGTGAACATGTCTAAACCCTACCAAGGTTTCTAGGGAGCATAATTAAATCATAGGCAGAGTTTCCATGATCCAAATATCATGAAATCTAGTGGAAAGCTCTATCCCATTCCTATCTACCTTACTACAAGAGGAGATTTCATAATGTACACATGTGAAGGAGTTGTGGAAGTTTGTGTTTACCAAATTATAGGTAGCCAGTCCTAAAACTGTAGGTTCATTATTGCTTGACATATCTAAGCACCATTTGCTAATTGTAGGATAGAGAATCATTGGGGAATGTTGTAAGAGGTCTACAAAAGCCAAGAATTCATGTGATAGGAAATTTCCTTCTTTTTTGATGTCATTATCTAGATGCACCTAGTGGTAGCAAGTCCTTATTTGCATGAATCATTGTGTTAATCACTTGTCTAGCTATGTATGTTTACAAACCCCTAGTATGTGTTGAAATAGGTCTGAATTGTGGATGCATAATCTACAATTAGGTAACAAGAGACAAACAAACAAGGTTATTCATGTTAGAAATCCAAACAAAGCATTCCCTATGAGATTCTTAATCAAACAAAGATAAGAGAACATGAGCAAAACATGAAATAACAAAAGATAAAAAGCATGTAATCCTATCTAACTTGATCAAACCTCCATCCCATAGGGGGATTTGTGCTCCTTTTATGTCAAAATTAGCCCTTTCCCAATCCCTTTGATAAGCCTCCAAGATGTAGATGATTCCAATTATGATATTGATGAAAAACAAGATAAAATATGATGAAAATGGTATAAATGTTTGATTGCTATGAATGAAAATGCCTATAGTGATATTGCATGAGATTGTGAATCCCTATTGTGTAGAAAAATCCTTTACTTGTAGGAATCAAGGGTTGAAGAGAGAGTGAAATTGGTGAATGTGGGATTAAAATGGGAGCCAATAGAAATATGACACTTGTCACAAGGCTAATGAATGGAGGTGGAGCACATTTTGGGGAATGTACAGAGTTAAGAGGATGTAAGAAAATTGAACAAATATGGTTGAGGGTGTAAGAGAATGTTGTTGAGAAGGTAAGAAAGGTTAATACCCTTGAAAGAGACAAGATGGCATATAAGAGGGACTAAATTCCTTTGTAAGAGGTATTTACAAGTTTGTAAGAGGCTTTAAAAGCCATTTGGAGGGAAATTGAATAAAGTGGTGGTTGGAAGGAATATTCCTAGTGTAGTGTAGAAAAATGTATCCCTTTACATTTTCACACTTGATATGAGAATAATTAATGATAAATTGGAATTGTTGTCTCCTTGATATAGTATTGTGAGGTGTTTTACACATCCACATTAGGTCTTGGGCCCTTTTCAAGCTAAATTAACATAACGTTTCCTTAATTTAATGTTGTAAAATGTATTTATATAAATTTTCACATTAAATTTAGGGGGCTTGTAAACTGAGGTGGACCTAATCTAGTGTTGTAATGTGTTTTGAACATTCATTTGGGATTTAGGGCCCTTTTAAGCTAAATAGACCCTATTTCTCCTTAATTAGTGTTGTAAATTGTATTTATTTACACTTTCACATTGGATCCTAGGCCCTATTGTATTTATGACCTTGATATCATCATTAATAGTTCCCTTTGACCCTATATTATGCATCCCAAGGCATATTTTAATCAAAAACCTGACAATATCAACATATGAACTTAATTTCTTGACTCCATGAGACTTTAGGACTAAAAATAGCCCCTATGGGACCCATCGGCCACCTTGCGTGAATGAGTCCCATCTAGGCGGGACTCATTCACCCAGGATGGCAAATGAGTCCCATTTGGCCTATTTTTGAGGTTCTAAGTGGGAAAAGTGGGATTTTAATTCAAATTTCTTTCATTTCAGCCTTTGGGATCAAATTAATTATCATTTGAGTTGATTTCCTATATAAGCAAGCTCTCAAATCATTATATCATCATACATTCATGTCTTCAATTCAGACATTCAAGGGTTAAGCATTCCAAGTCTTTACAAGAGCATCAAGATAGATTTCAAGATCATTTCTAAGGAATTCAAGGGAAGAATTCTTCATCAATTGTTACAACAATTCAAGATCCATCATCATGTCAAGTATATAAAGCATCAAGCATGTTAGTGAGCTAGTGTTGTGATGTAGCATTGTGGTGTAGGAGCACCATTAAACAACTTTAGTCAATTTATGTTCATACCAAGTAGGCTCTAGGTTTTGATGTGGTTTTGTCTAAATAAGGTCACAATGACCATTTTGAATGTTAAATAAAACAATGTGATGGATCTTAGGAGGTTTTGTGTCTTAGGGGTTACATTAGTAAAAGTTGCACAAAAGATGTAATGAGGCTAAGTTGAAAATTGTCAAATGCAACAAATAAGGAATATGAAGGGTCAAGGATTTCAAAAGGTAGTTATAGTAATTTGATAGGTAAAAAATGATTGGAGAATATATAAAAAGCCTCAAAAGGTTCAAAAAAAGGTTGTTGATGAAGTTTTGAAATCAAATTCAATAAAACACAATGTTTTCTCTATTATTTTCCTAGTTTTCTAAACTTTATTCCTTATGTACGGCCCATAAAAACTTTCAAATGTTTTGAATTCTATAGTTTTTGGAAGAAACATGTGTTACCTTCCATTTGATACAATTTTGAGAGGTTAAATTTGAATTTGGTGCAAGATCTCCTTAGTTTTCTTGTAACTACTTTGTTACATAGAGTAAGGGTTTTGACTGAAGTTTAAACTCATGAATTAATCAATCCACCTACTATCATCCTATAACTTAGTGGATTGATCTATTTAATCTAGGGTTAGATGTTTTAAAGCTTTTGAAGGTTGAAGGAGCAAGTTGTAATCAGATGAGTGACGCCATAGGGAAGAGTAATGGTGTTTTCTTTGTGAAATGAGGGTGTTTATCTTGGGTTCTAATAAAAAAATGGTGTAATGGTCCATGTAATGAATTTGTGAGCATGTGCAGAGCATTTGGAGACTATTGAATGCTTTCTCTTAGATTGGAATGCCTAGGTATATGGATTTTCAATACAACCCTAGTGTTTGGCAAGGTAAATGAGGGTTTCTTGGTGCAGGGTATTAGGAGGTATGAATTTAAAAATAAGTGAGTGATTTTGAAGTTTTGTGTCACAACTCATGAATTTTAAGTGGTTTTGGATATTTTTCAAGAGTTTAAGAGGTAGTCTCTTTGTAAAATAGGGCTAATTGACTAGCCTTAGAGTAGAGTAGGTTAATGGTTCTTGGTGTTGGGTCAAAGAAACTTTATGGAAACTTTTGATATGTTGTTTGGTAGTCTATAGTGAAACTTTGAAGATTTTTATAGGCCATTGTATGACCTTCTCTAAAAGATACCTCCATTGATTTGATATTGAAAGATACAAGCCATAGGAAGAGGGATTGACTCAAGTTGAGGGATTTGTGTTGTAAGGAGTTATTTTCAAATTGAGTTTTACCATTTTTCAAGTTGAAGAGAGTCTTTGATCCACCTTGCTTGTATCAAATGTTATTAAAGCCCAATTATTAGATCCCTTGTTGGTGTTTTGGTTGGTTTTTGTAGGTTGTAAGGTGAAGAGGCACTACTGTCAAGATGCCTCCTAAAGGAAGCCTAGTTGCAAGAAAGATGGATGAGTAGGCTAGACAAATATAAGCCTTGAGAAGAAAGATGGTTTCATTGAAATCAAAGGATGGAGTGGATTTGGATGAGAGTGATACAAAAGAAGAAGAAACTTCTAGTGAAGAGGAAGAGATGGATCCAGATGATGTAAGGATGTTGAAGCTTTTGCAAGCATGAAGAAAGATGGACATAGAAAAATGGGTGTGCCTATGTATGGGGGAAAACTAAATGGAGAAGAGCTCTTGGATTGAATTGGGGCTTTGGAGAACTATTTTTATAGTGAAGAGATTGGTGAAGAACACAAAGTTAAGAAGGCCAAAACAAAATTGAAAGGACATGCTTTGCTATGGTGGAACTTTGTGCAAGATGAAAGGGAGAGAAAAGGAAAGAACAAGATCACTTCATGGGAGAGAATGAAAGAAAAACAGAAAGGTAAGTTTCTTCCTTGTGACTATAATGTTCAATTACTCAAAAGATTATAGAATCTTGGGCAAAAAGAACAAGATGTGCAAACATATACTAAAGAATTATATAGGCTAAGTATAAGAACTAAGCATGAGGAGGATAAGGAATAAAGAGTATCTACATATCTCAATGGCCTAGGATCTAAAATTCAAGATGAAATTAGTTTGATGGCACCAAAAATTTTGGAATAATATTTTCAAATGGCAATTAGAGGATAAGAGAAACTCAAGAGGATACAAGAAAAGGAATCAAGGGGAAGCGGAAATAATTCTAGGGGTAGAGGTAGATATTCAACACCAAGAAAACCCAAAGAAGACCTTGAAGATGTTGATAAGGGAAAAGAGAAAGTTCCTGAATCAAGAGGTGGATGGAGAGGTGGCAGAACAAGCTTTAGGAAAAGGAGAGATTTCAATGAGTTTTCAAGAAGATGTTACAAATGTGGTGAGTTTGGTCACATTTCCTTCAAGTTCCCTGAGAAGAGTGGAACCACATCAAGTGGAGGAGAAAGGAAATATGAAAGGAGAGCCCAAATTGCTTATGAGGATGAAGCTAAAAGCTCAAGTTCCAATACTCTCTGTGTTACTCCTGAAGTTGGAGAGATGTTAATGATGAGAAGAAAAAAATTGAAGACATCCATGGAGGGGGAGAAAATTTAGAGAAAATCCTTGTTCAAGACTACTTGTAGATGCAAAGACAATGTATGTAAAGTAATTGTGGATTCTGGATGTACTGAAAATATGGTCTCTAGTGATATGGTTGAAAAATTGCATCTGGAAAGGGTACTTAAACAAAAACCATACAAAGTGTCTTGGGTTAGTGAAAAGAAAACACTTTTGGTGAGTTAACAAGATATTGTAGAGTTTCAAATTGGACCCTATAGAGATAAGGTTGTGTGTGACATTCTACCTATGATTTTTTGCCATTTTTTTCTTGGGAGACCCTAGAAATTTGGCAGGTTTGTAGTATATCATGGAAGAGAGAACACATATCACATTGAAAAGGATGGAAATAATTTTTTTCTAACTCCATTAGTTGAAGGTGGATGAGAACAAGGTGAGATTATAATGATGGGAAGTAAAGCATATGTGAGCAAGGAGGAAGATGAGGGCACAAGGTCTACAACCATGCCTAAGTTTGATACAGTTAGGATAGTGAATAGGAAGGTTGAGGGTAATGCACAGACAGTGAGGAAGAAGAATTCCTTTGTGTGGTAGAAGAAAATGAATGGCCATTTTCCACAGATTAGTAGAGCAACTTGAGAGAGGAAATCCTTTGGAAAGGAAAGAAGAGAATTATAGTATGTTGGTAGGGGTAGTCAAGTGCCTTGTGGTGTTGCATCAAGTAAAGGGATAGTCAAAAGGTGGTAGGAAAAAGATTTTTGAGATGGTAAGTAAGAGGAAAATGGAAAGGATAGGGAGTGAAGCATCTATAGGTCTGATAGAGATAAATAAGTCTGATGGTACAATTGACAAGTTGAGTGTTGGACAATCGAATAAGCAAGGAGTTACAAAGTAGATGATGGTAGTTGGTAAAATCTTCAGTTAAGATGTATAGGGTGAAGTAATGACAAAGTTTGATGATGGCAGAAAGGAAAGACACTCCACAGTAATGTTTGATAGAGTGGAGCATACAACAAGTGAAGATATTGACTAGGATGTCCCAAACAGTGATGAAATAATGCAAATTGAGCATGTTAAAGGAAAGCTTGAAGATCAAATACAAATGAAGAGAAATGGAGGACAATTTTCAAGGTTCTTTCCAAGGGACTTGGAAAATTTATATGTTGGGGTGTATGGTGTAGGATCACTATTAAACAACTTTAGTCAATTTAAGTTCATACAAAGTAGGCTCTATGTTTTGATGTGGTTTTGTCTAAATAAGGTCACAATGACCATTTTGAATGTTAAATAAAACAATGTGATGGATCTTAGGAGGTTTTTTGTCTTGGGGGTTACATTAGTAAAAGTTGCACAAAAGATGTAATGAGGTTAAGTTCAAAATTGTCAAATGTAACAAATAGGGAATATGAAGGGTCAGGGATTTCAAAAGGTGGTTATAGTCGTTTGATGGGTAAAAACTGATTGGAAAATGTATAAAATGCCTCAAAAGGCTAGAACAAAGGTTGTTGATGAAGTTTTGAAATCAAATTCAATAAAATACAATGTTTCTCTATTATCTTCCTAGTTTTCTAAACTTTATTCCTTTTGTACGACTTGTACAGCCTTGTAAATGTTTTAAATTATGTAGTTTCTGGAAGACACATGTGTTACCTTCCATTTGATACCATTTTGAGAGGTTAAGCTTGAATATGGTGGAAGATGTCCTTAGTTTTCTTATAACTACTCTATTACACAGAGTAAGGGTTTTAAGTGAAGTTTAAACTCATGAATTAATAATTCCACCTACTATCATCTTATAACTTAGTGGATTGATCTATTTAATGTAGGGTTAGATGTTTTAAAGCTTTTGAAGGCTAAGGGAGCAATTTTTAATCAAATGAGTGATGCCCTGGGGCAGAGTAATGGTGTTTTCTTTGTGAAATGAGGGTGTTTATGTTTGGTTCTGATAAAAAAAATGGTGTAATGGTCCATGTAATGAATTTGTGAGCATGTGTATAGAATTTGGAGACTGTTGAATTCTTTCTCTCAGATTGGAATGCCCAGGTATATGCATTTTTAATACAACCCTAGTGTTTGGCAAGGTAAATGAGGGTTTCTTGGTGCAGGGGATTAGGAGGTCTGAATCTACAAATAAGTGAGTGATTCTGAAGTTTTGTCTCACAATTCATGACTTTCAAGTGATTTTGGATGTTTTTAAAGAGTTTAAGAGGTAGGCTCTTTTTAAATTAGGGATAATTAACTAGCCTTGGAGTAGGGCAAGTTAATGGTTCTTGGTGTTGGATCAAAAAACCCTATGGAAAATTTTGATATTCTTTTTGGTAGTTTTTAGTGAACCTTTGAGGAGTTTGATAGATCATTGTATGACCTTCTCTAAAATATACCTCCATTGATTTGATATTGAGGGCTACAAGCCATAGGAAGAGGGATTGAGTCAAGTTGAGGGATTTGTGTTGCAAGGAGTTGTTTTCAGATCAATTTTTACCATTTTTTAGGTTGAAGAGAGTCTTTGATCCACCTTTCTTACATCACATTGGAGATCCAAATTCAATCATTGTTCTACACCTATTGTCAAGATCAAGATCTACATCCTTCATGGCCGTTTCATGTTGAGTTGCAAATTTACAAGAAATCATTTACAAGACATCATCCAAGGTATTATTTTCCATGATTCATGTTCTTTATATTCATTTTTTACACCTTCATTTATTTGTCTCATCATTTGGTTTAATTGCCTAAAAGGGGTTTGACTAAGCTAAACCCCTATTCCCTAACAATCAACAATTTCTCTCTCTTTGTTTCTGTGATTGCGAAGTTAGGTGCTTTGAAGAATTGAAGATAATTTAAATTAGGTTACAAGATTGTTGCAGTTGTCTCCCCTTTTGCAAGGTCATAATATTCACAAAAAGGTCATCTACAACCTCAAAATCAGAGTTTCAAATCTGGGAACCTGGAGGAACATATTGAGTAGACTAAGAAGAGAAAATTTAGACTTTGAATTTCTAGAAAATATAGACTGGACTCACTTGCCACAAGTGGAAAATGAGCCCCACTATCAGTGGATTTTAGAGATCTTTGCAGATTTGGATGCCCATTTATTTAAAACCTACTCTTGTGTAGAAATCCAGATCTAGGACTGATTCACCCAAAATGAAAAATGAGTCCCAGTAGGCCAAAATTTTAGTATCAACAACATTTCTAGTCTCCATTTGAGTCTCTACAAGTTTCTAGGTGCACACACTTTGTTTTACAACTTTTTGTTTTTTTTTACACACTTTTCTAAGTCATTTTGTAGGTCATTGCATCAAACTAGGGTTTAGTGTTGCATCCTATATTTCATTGTCTTTTCCAACTTTAAACTTGGTGGTGAACCCCTCTTGTAATTTGAAATCATACCCTATGATAGTTTCATTATAGATTATAAATTTCTTATTATAGTATCAAAAACCTCAATTCTATGCTTCCTAAGCCTCCTAGTAACATATAATATAAGTTTGGAAAGTTTTGGTAACATTTGTTTTATGCATCTAGGTCAAAAATATCAATTTAGGGTACTCATATTTCATATCATTTCAATTACAAGCATCATCTGATATGAAAATGTTCACATTTTTGAAACTTTATATAACATGGATAAAAGTACTTTTCACTTTTGCATATACAATGTTTACATTCATAAAATTTTGCATACGTTTGATAAAAGTGGTTTTCATTCTTGGATACACATTGTTTACATTCTTAAAGTTTTGCATACATTGGATAAAAGTAATTTTCATCTTTAGATACACATTGTTTGCATTCTTATTAAATCATTGCATAAGATGGTTAGAAGTTCTTTTCATTTTTGTTCAAACAATGTTAGTACCTTATGTAGTGTCGAAAAAAGGATCCTTTGACATTTTTTTGCACTCGTTTGGGTCCTCCTTGTGGATTTTGGCTTAATGTTGCCTTGATTTAGTGTTTTAATGTGGTTTACACTTTAACATTAGGTCTTGGGTGTTGTATGTTGTGGACATGGTTTCTGATATGTGGTTGTCATTGATTTCAACACTGTTAGCATTTGGTGTATCAATTGTTGTATATGTTGAGGATATTGAGAAAATTGTAAAAGAATGTATTCTATTTTCCCAGTGGAACTATGCAGGTCAAGAAGGTGTTGTGTTTTGTTCATTGAATATTAGCTTATGTGGATTAAAGGGTTTATTGTTGAATGTTTCTAGATCATCTATCGGAAGTTTCAGAGGTCTATGTGAAGTTTTGAGTATGTTGTGGTCTGACAGTGTTTTGTTGGTCTCTGTCAGTGTTCCTAAATGAAGTTTGTGTAATTCTTGTTATTTTAGTTGTTGTAGATGCTTCTCTATTGTTTCTTGGTGTTCTTTGATGTCTCTAGATCATTCTCTATCTTTGTGGTTGAAGATCTTGTCTTGTGCATCGGTTTTTCTTGTTCTTGGCCAACATGTTGAAGATAGCGTGTTGTGGATCTTCGAGGTGAAATTAATTTGAATCTTCTTGCATTGGAGATGTTAATTTTGGTATCCTCTATGTTGTGGCTGACCTTGGTGGATTCACATTAAAATTTTATTTGTTTCAACTTCTCCAAGTGGTTTTAGGACCGTACCAATCTATACCAATCCATACAATGCAATTCAAAATCGGTTTACATAGGAAAATGCGTGAATGGACATGCAAAATGAATTGTTATTCATTCAAACTCCTCTCCAACATTATTTGTAATATGTTCATGCCTTTTACATTAAATTCCAATCATTAGAAAATTCCCAAACAAGCACTAACCTCTTGGTTAACAATAATGACAAGTTTGACAAGTTTTGCTTGACAAGAATGACAACATTTTGCAACTTTTACAAATTTTTACAACATTACACCCAAACATCCAAAAATGGTCCTAATTAAACACCAAATGGTCTTAAATTATTGACCCAAACAAACCCACAAAAACCAAAATTCAAATATTTACAAAATGGAAACAAAATTCATTAAAAGATGTGCTTGCATCATACTCTTCAGAGAGAAAGAATTCAAGTTCCACTTGCATGGAGCTTTGTAACAGTACAATCATGCTTGAGAATGTATAATTTAGTCATCCACATTGAATCTTCAATGGGAAGACCCTTCCACTTGACCAAATATTGGAGATATGTCTTGTTTCTTTTCTTCTTTAGTTCCTTGGTATCAATTGTTGAAGTGATCAACCCAAGATCTTCAATATGCAAAACCAAAGAACCTCCACAAGAGATAGAGAGAAGAAACAATGGAAGATGTTATTCCACCAAACAAGGATTGCAATATGATCAATGCAATACAATACAATGCTATGCTATGCTATGCAAAATATGCTAGAGATGCCTTGCTTATAAAGGCAAGGATGAGAGATAGGATAAGTCAAGATGATGTAAAGTGTCTTAATCCTATCACATGAGACAACTAACTCATAACTACCTAGAAAAGTGTAACTTTTAGATGAGACAACTAATGCTTATATAGATAAGACAACTAATAACCTAAGTAAACTTAACATGGGAATTAAGTCCCCTAAGTCCCTAGTAAAGGAATAAACTAGGTACATGACTTATTCACACCAACATCCCCCCTTAAGTGCAACTTAGGGAGGAACAAACCAATGCAAACATGAAAAATATAGGTCCCAAAAACTAGGCCTGATGAGGTACCCATGTAAAAAAAAAAACTCTCATAAGTGGAGAAAAGGAGAAAAACCCTGTAGGAGAAAACTCCTCTCCAAAAGAGAGAAAAAGCAGAAAAGAAACTAAAAACTAAAGAAGGAAGGAGGACTCCTCAAGACCCCCCAAGGACAACTTCCTTCACCCCAAGCATCGATTGTAACTAAAGATAACAAGGTGATGCTAAAGGTTTAGTGAAGATTTCTGCAACCTATTGATCTATAGGCAAATACTCTAAGCTGAGAACACCATCCTAGATGAGCTGCTTGATGAAGTGCATGTGGATCTCAATATGCTTATTATGTTGATGCTCCACTAGGTTGCAAGAGATATGAATGGAAATTTGATTATCACACCAAAGAGTAGTGGGTTGAGTACTATAAGGGAATCCAAACTCAATCATCAAATGATGAAGCCACAAAACCTCCTAACTAGCCAAAAATACACCTCGATACTTAGCCTCTATCAATGATAATGCAATAGCAGTATAATTCTTGCATGACCATGAAATCAGACCAAAACCAAGGCAAAAGACCAAGCCAAAAGTAGACTTTCGATCATTGACATCACCAACCCAATCTTACTTATAAAGGCAAGGATGAGAGATAGGATAAGACAAGATGATGGCAAGTGTCTTAATCCTATCACATGAGACAACTAACTCATAACTACCTAGGAAAGTGTAACTTCTAGATGAGACAAATAATGCTTATCTAGATAAGACAACTAATATCCTAAGTAAACTTAACATGTGAATTAAGTACCATAAGTCCCTAGAAAAGGAATAAAATAGGTACAAGACTTATTCACACCAACATCAATGATACATTCCAACTCCATAGGTCTACTGGGTGGAAGATCTTGGACCCATTTAGCATCTAAGAATGATTGTGAACATGCTCCATAATATGCAACAACATCCCCTTTGAAATGGTACAAATCAAAAACATTGAATATAGGTAAAATGCCAACTCCCTTGGGTAACTCAATTTCATATGCATTGTTTGCAAACTTATGCACTATCTTGCAAGGCCTATCTTTTTCATATACATCTTGGAGTATTGACCCTTTGAAAATATCTTTTTCACACAATGGGATAAAAAAAAATCTGTAACATTGAAATCAACCTCTCTTCTCTTCATATCCACCCTTTTCTTGTACTTGTCAATACTATGTTGAAGCTACTCCCTAACTTGTTGATGGATCTCCTACTTTGCAATAGCAAATTGCTCTCCTTTAGCACTTGGTCTTTCCATTCCATTGATATCTCTCAACTCAAATACCCCTCTATGATGAAAACCATAAACTTCTTGAAAGAGACTCTTCCCAATACTTCTATTCATGGAATCATTTGTTACACCCCAATTGTGTAGTTACTATTTATTATTACTACATAGGGTAAATATGAATGTAAAGTGAATTCTGGAGATATATAAATTATGCTTGTACCTTGTTATCAATATGAATGTTATCTAATTTGATGTTATTTCATGGAAAAGTATTGCATATATGTGAATGGATGGTTATTGAATTATTATTATAACTTTGGATATGTTTTATGTCTACTGCATATGTTGTGAACAATTGACTACCATGTGCATGTGTTAGTGGATGCAGACATATGTTTCATTCCTCCAGGTAGAGGGGGAGTATCACTCAGGAGAAGATCTTGGTCAGGTAATCGATAACATAAAATATCTAAGCATAGATACACCATATTAGAATGATTAAGTTAAGTCAATTTGTAGGAAGTTGGTAAGTCATCCTTAGTTGATGTGTTAGCATTAGTAGAGTCTTGTTTGCTATTGCATGCATTATTAGGTGATGTTTATTTGATTGAGCTTGTGAGATGTTTCTTGTACTATTACAATTATATTAATAAGAGGAATGCATGTGGAGTATGTGTATATATGCACATACATGCCAATGATATCTAACAACATGTATATGCACATGTATAGATGTACTATACATAAATGCTTATCAATATAATGGTAATTGTGAATGAATTTATGTGAATAAAGTGTGAACATATATATATATGTATAATACATACACATATCCATATGTATATATGTATCAATACATGCGTACGTTGGAAAATGGACATGCCCATATGAATGTATCAGTATAGTTATACATGTACACATACATGTACATAGAGGCATATACTTATATACATGTGTATATATGCATACATTCAATATATTGTGATTATATGCAAATATTATCTTGTCTGTACTCTTATATATATATATATATCAAATATATATTTACATTGATGACTTATGATATATATATACCGACGTTTATATATATATACATATTTATATAAATATATGAAATTTATTTATATATATGTATATGATATATTATATATATCTATAATAATATATATTTAATATATTATATATTATTAGGAATTGAGTATCAATTATCATGATAGAAGTTGATTTATAAAGTCTGATTATAGTCGTTAATGACTATGATTGGAGGTCAAATAAAAGTTACTTATGACTATTTTGTGAAGCTGAGTGTCACTCATATTGTCACATGATATGAAAAATTTGTATTTCATTTAGAGTTGTTGTCTTATGTCAATGCAAAGCATGGACTTAGTTGACACCTATGATAAAGATCAACTTTGACTTGATAAAAATATCTACCATGTTTTATACATCTATCAATGACTTTGTCAAAAAAAAATGATATCTTAGTCAACTCATCTCCAAACCGAGTCAATGTATGCTTGGTGTTATGAAATTGGTAGCTGACTATTTCTAATGGAAAGGAAAACCATGCCAATATTGAAAAGTGTGGATGGATTTGGCACCACCTCTGGAAACACAATTGCTATAGATGTCTATTGCATGAGATAATTCAAATTGAGCATATACATATTTGACTAAGTATTTATTTGTTGTCAATTTTGCAATTCAATTTGTTGGAGTTTTTACTAAGTATGAGCTCATTTGATTGCTACCTTTTTGTTGTGTTTCATGTGTTTCCTTGCATGGTGTTTTCTTTCTGTTGTGTGGTCTCACAATAGGCCCCATTTTTTCCCTTGGAAAAATGTGGATCCCCTTTTTTTCTCTTCCTCTATTCCCTTCACTTTTGTTTGCTTTGATGTTGTTCTACAACTTGGTTGGTTGTTGATCTCATTTTCAATTTCGATTGGCTTTTTGTTTTATCCTTTTCCTTCCTAGATTCAGTGTTTTAGTCTTTTCATAAATGTTTGATATCTTACTGGAAGTGGAATCTTGGAGTCTTGCATTTGCATCAAGGCGAGTCATATCTTCATTTGGTCCTAGCTCTACCCTGTATTTCATTGACCAGAGTCATCAATCTTGGTAATACTTTTTTTATTGGAGTTTAGTACCTTTTTATTATTTCCTTATATAGAAGTCAAAAACTAGAGAGTTTGTTTTGAAATTTTTTAATCTATCTTGATCTTGGTTCCTGGTATTTCCTTTCATTCCAGTTTTCTCTTTCTGAAGCTTAGAGGTAAATTCTTGGATCCCAGTGCTTCTTTTCAAAGTCAATACTGGAAAGTCTCAATCCCAGTGATCATAAATTGATCATGTATCTTTAATCACCCATACCTTACAGAGAATCAACATGACATCTAATTACCATGTATGATCATTGTGTTGTCTTTCTCCTTTCATAGAAAGCCTGTGCAAAAATCTAGGTGTTCATAATTTGAACCCTAATCCATAATGATTGCACCTTTATTCAAGGAATTAATGCAAAATAATAGGTAATTAATGAAGGTGATGAACTACCTATGTACTTGGGACCACCTCAAGCATGTAGTTGCTTTTGTAACACTCCACTTCACATCATGCTACAAATTTGCAAAGGACATTGAAAGAATGAAGCAATATTAGCACATAAGGAGAGGTAAATTTTGAGAAATCAAGAACACATTTACCAAGGGTTTTGACATTACATTTTGAAAGAATATTATCATTGACCAAAACAGGGTATGTTTTGGATAACTGACACTCTCTTAGTTATTTCAAGCTGGAAAAGTCTCGAAAATGGTATTTCCCTTTAGAAATTGAAATGTTGATTATTCTTTGATTTTTTGAATTTAACCAAAAGATGAACTAAATCTTTTATAAACTATAAGTTTTGGTTAAATTTAACCCAAAATCGCACACAAGATAGACATTTTGAAAATTACAGAACACACCAGAGAAAATGAGTACTTCTGATGCAAGGACAAAAGATGAATTCAAATACTGAGATTTTTAAGACATACCAATCAATGTGATGGTTACAAACACTCATATGGGATGGCCTTTTGATATTGAAATCTGTTTATGGGTATTACAATAAAATGCCTCTCAATGTACCAAAAATGCTATGAAAAATGGGTTACTTTTAGTAGGAGGGTTTCCACCAGCAAAGGAGGCCCCTGAATTAGTTATGTAATGTATGAATTACTATAACCCAGCCAAAAGAGTCATTGAGAAATGAAGAATTTATGCAGACCTCTCATAGAAATTTAGGCTCCTTATTTATGCACAAATTTACAATGTTGATATGAAAGCAAAGGGAAACATGTATTTGAATCCTGAAGCCAGTAACAGAGAAATTATGAATACCCAATGGTGCCAAGAGTCAATTACACCATAGACCAAATAAATTCAAAGGTATATGTTCAAACAAGAAATGTAAGACATTATAACTCTGTTGATTAGGGTAGTTGGTTTAAGAGATGCAAGAAAATTTGAACCATGGATGTTTGTAATAATATCAAATTTGATGGAGAATCTCATACAACTGCATTGGGGAAAGTTTATAAGTGACAAATTATATGAACATATAATAAAATTTCTCAACTAGGTGCTTTTATATGTCTTCATATGTTATTTACTCATGTTCCATGAGATCCAACAAGCAAGGGTTGAAATAGATTGGTACTTTGGGCATGAAGTTAGGAAACAGTTTGATATATGCTTATTTACTAGAGATCACCACCCATTGATGTAAAGATAATTATAGGAAAGTCAATTATTTTTTCTCCATGAAACTGGTTAAAATGATGGAAGGTGATAAAGCAAAAAGGTTGCCCATGGAAGCACAAAGTGTCATTCGACCAATGGGAGGTTGGTACATTCAGTTCCGTACTTGCTCCTACATTAGGATGGAAGGATTTGATGGACATCCATTCATGATTCCCATATACCCAATAGAAAAAATTGTTTTTATTGGAATTGATTAGATAGTTGAAATCGTCTTAGGCTCTTTATATTCATGCTCACAAGAAGGCATCTTTCAAATTTTCCATTGTGATAGGAAATTATATGTGTAATGCAATAAGAGTGTCTGACTTGTGTGAAGAAGAATAAAAAACATATAATTTTGAAGATTTTCTACTTTAGAGAATATATTGACATTGATGGAAATATTTCCAAGAATATAGCTAGTTATCATACTCATGTAACAAACTTAGAAGATTATTGGCTTAATTATGAAGATGAACATAGAGTAAGAGTAAGAAAATATGAAAGATTGTCTCTAAAATCTACATGAATTCTTAAGCTTCATGACATTCCAAATTGATTGGAAGAGGATGATGGCCATGTGTTGAATAAATTCTACAATGAATATAGGGTATATGATGAGCCCATCCTAGACCTAGGTTATGATGATGAAGACATGACATCAATCGATGAGTTCTCTAGACCAGGTTTACTATACACTCAACATTGGATTCATGATTTTTGTAAAGATTTGAGAGAAAGAGGAATTGAGCTTGCCCACATTCTCAGAAGAAAAAGGATAAAACAAATAGATGAAAAATCATTTGAGAGTGGAGAGCCTACTAAGAAGAGAAGGAAAACTAGTAAGGTTGCTCCTGGTATAAGAATTGAAGAAAGAACCCATGAAATTTCAAGACAAGAAATTCCTATGAAGCCATTTGATAAGAAAAAATATGCAGAAATAGATAAAGATAAATCAAAAGTAATACCTAAAGGTGCATCTTCTTCTATAGAGAAGCCATGAACTAAACCGGTTATTGATGAAGAAGCAGGAATAACAAAAAATGTTGGCACACAAAACAGGTCTGTGTCTTAAAGGGCGGTAACACTATTTACTTCTCCTCCTTTTGTTAACATGGCTAGTATGAAACAAACAATAGGAGGAACTCCTATAGTTTTGGAGGAAATTTTGAGGAAGATGAAGCAAGAATCAAAGAACAAATGGAAAAAAGGGGTGCCATGTGGGAGAAAGTGAAAGAAAAGAAGTCTAAAGATAAACACATGGTACATCCAGTGATAGAAGAGATTCAAGATAAAGGTTCTAATATTATAAATGTTGAAGAAGAAGAGTTTATACAAGGAACTCTCACCTTAGAGGTGGGAAACCCTAATATTCTTGAGATGGAAATAGGGGAGACTACAGAGAAAAACCCTATTGATGAACTAATTGTTGAAGATACTTTTGACTCCCAACCTTTGATTATGAATATTCCAAATGTTAATGAATAGTCACAGGGCTTTGAAGAACCTAAGAAAGGTCAAGTTGAAAGTGAAATTGAAATTGAGAAGGAAGAAGCTACATAGTGTTCAAGTGATAGAATTGAAACTGAGGAAAACCCTGATGTAGTAGAGAATAAAGAAAGTAATTTCTAGAGAGATGATGTTGATTATCTAGATAAATAGGAAAATACAAGTCTTGAAATAGAAGAGATGGTGCCAAATCCTACTAATCCCAAATCTATTCCATAAATTACTAAGGAAATTCCCATTTTAGAAGACATGATAGATAAAAGAGAAGTTCCTAAATCAAGTGGAAACTAGAAAAAAATAAATGTTACAGAGGTAGAGCAAGATAATGATACACCTGATTGGTTGATTAGGGAATTGCCTTTCCAAATGGCAGTAGAAGTATTGCCTCTGAACCTTAATAATTTTATATAGGAAGTAGATACTCCTAAGACTAGGCACAAAGAAAAAGAAAAACATGTCATGCAAATAAATGCAGATGGTGACAAAACCATCCATATAGATACTCCAACAGCTAATAAAGACATACATGAAATGATGCCTAAGGAGTAAAAGATAATGAGTATTAATCTTGCACACTCATCTTGGAGGCAAGAGTTAGAAGAAATAAAAGTGAATTTGGATGCTACTGTTTCTAGAGTGTAGAAATATAAAAAAATAAAAGAGAATTGGAGGAATGGGTTGCTACCTTGAAGAATTTTATAAAATTCATTAACTTTATTTGGTCAAGCACAAGCTGAATTACCCAACATCCAAATTTGATGTCACAAGAATAAGTGGATGGAATCACAATAGTTTTCCACAAAATGAATATATTTGAAGAATGGATTGAGTACTGGGTAAAGCATGGGGAAGAACTCATTACAAGTGTCATAGGGAAGCACAAGGAAGCATACCACAAGTAAGAGAAATCTAACAAATTTGAAAGTGAATGCAGATTTTTCCCAGAGAAAGTTATTGAAAAAAGGAGAAATATTGAAATTTTCATGCAATTAAATATCCACGAATTAAAATAGGCAAATATAATCTCAGAACAAGAACTTCCATTGCTAGAAAAATGGAAGAAATAATTGAAATGGGAAGGTGACATGTTAATGCAATGCATTAAGGGATTTGAAAAGGTCACCATGGAATGTAGAAAATATATTGATGAAGATTGAGAGTTTATTGAAATGCTAGCACGTCAAGGTTGTGATCCCCAAACATTAGGATAGGAGGGTCAAGAACCTAAATTCTTCAAGGATTGGATTGAAAGAATAAAAAAAAATCTTGTTCAATTGTTAACATGGGAGGTCATTGGTGAAATTATATAATGTAGGAACACTATAGCTAAATATCAAGCAAATAAAGTGTTGAGAAATGGTATTATAGTCCAGGTATGTGAAGAATATATTAAGCTCAAACTCACTTGGAAGGCAGTATGAGGGATTTCAAAGGAACATATGCATCAAGTATTGAATACTTTCCAAGAGTACTAGTTGAAGAAGGGTGAATAAAAGACCTTGAAACCTGAGCCTTGAGTGAGGAGATGAAGAACTAGATACCAAACAACGGAAGTGTGATGGAGGTTTTTTTTGTGTTTACAATTTTGAGTTTGTAGGTTGATCCCGGTCCTGATGGATATCCTCTATTTTGGTATTTTGTAGAGAAGCTGATAGTCTCGATGTATGTGAAGTGTTATGTGTTGGAGTATGAAGTGAAAGTTTTGTTGCTAATGAAGTCAAAGCTTTGACTTGATCTAGAATATTTTGATGAAAATTGGTGTATTCCATGTGCTACATTTTGATTTGTTATTTATGATTCTCTAGATAGACTTTAAGCTGAACTTTTGAGGCCTTGTTCCTATAAAAGCTCATTTCCTTCTTTATTTTTATTCTAAGTTCAGAATTTGTGGATGTCAGAAGAGCATACTTTTTTTTTCAATGTTTTTTCTTTTTTCTTATGTTTTGAATCATTCCAGTGTAAAAATTTGTATGCATGCAGACATTGAGTAATATCAGAGCCAATTAGATAGCTACCTATCTCATGAATCTTTTGTAGCTAGTTTTGTTAGTTTACCCAAACCAGATTGTATGTTGCATTGTTTAAGGGTGCATATAGAACCTACTCGATATCCATAAATGAAACCCCTCTCTTTAAAAGCTCACACCATTTTATATGTAGCTATGAAGCAATTTGGTGAAGTATAAAGAAATTTTCTCTATTTTGATTGATTCATTGGGGCATGCATGGAGAATAACCGAGAGAAATTTTAATTTTTAGTGTTTTAATGCTTCATTTGAGTATATGTTTAAATTCTTGAGAATGTTCCAAAATTTAAATTAATGGATGGAATTTTACTGAAAATATTTCATTTTTTCTATGAAATTTTTGAATGCTTAATGCTAAATCTACTTAAGTGATAGCAAATAATTTGTGATGTTCATGAAATATTATTCTAAATCTTTCGACTTCATGATATTATTTTTATGAATGAAGTGGAAATTTTATGTGAAATTCTTATCATTCTTAACAAAACTAGAAATAACTATAATCCCTTAGATATTAACATCATTATCACATCAAACCCAAGAGTGACCCTAGTACAATCATGACCTGGTTATCAGAGACTTGGGATTGAACTAAAGCCAACCTTTTCCTATTAAAGTAGAATTCCCCTTTAGTTTTTCTTTGTTCCATATCTTTTAAGAAGGATAGGCTGTTTGAGGTCTTGTCTGTGAAGAATTTATTCACCCTGTTTGCTACGAGTAAAATCATCATCAATAGGAACTAGTGCTAGAAGGAGGGTTTATTTTTGTCATTTTTGGCTTTGTTAAGTTTTAAACTGAATTTCCATAGAGTCACTAGATCTCTATTTGGTGATCCTCGTGTGACTTTAGTCGATCTTAGTGGTCGAACGTCATCTAGACCTAAACAGTTTGGAACTTTAGGTGCAAGTTCAAAGAATCTGACTATTGGTGTACCACCACCCCCCATAGTGATGAAATTCTTTAATGTGGAGTCATCAATTCAATTTTTTGTGTACAAAAATTTACCAAAAAACCTTGACAAGTTGTGTCCTAAATATTATTTCCACAAAGATGTGGAAGAACATATTAGTATCTTCAAGGATGCATGCTTTAGAGTGAGGATTCAACATGAAGATGTCATATGTAGGTTTTTCACATACACCTTAAGTGATGAAGTTTACCAATGGTATATTAACCTACCTCATAATTCTATCAGATCATGGAAAAATATGGAAACTCAATTCTTAGCCAGATTTAGAATACCTACTAACTCTGCTTTGTTATATAATCAATTTTCTCAAATTAAGAGGTTTGAAGGAGAACCTATAACTACTTTTAATGACAAGTTTCAAAAGGCCTATTCTAGATTGCAAGCACCTTACATAGTAGATAATTTTTTTGTTATCACAATTTATTATATAATAATAGATCCCTTAACTGCTATGTTTGTGAAGTGAAGAGAAAATCCTCTTACTACTTTACCAGAAGCCTATGTTGAAGTAGTGGGTGTAAATTTAGAAATAAAAAATCTTAGAAATGGATCATCCGCAAATGGAAAAAAAGGATTGAACAATTATCCTAACCCAAACATAAATGGAGTCCCTATAGGTCATCCTATAGCTCCTAATGTTTATCCTTCAGTGGTCTAGATTGGGAAATTTCCTCAAAATACTTTCTTTCAACCAATAAATAGTCAAGGTTTAGTCCCTCACCCTCGTCCAACTAGTATAGAGCTACATCCTAACATAAATTATTTTTTCTTGCAAACTCAAGAAAATCAAAATATTAAGATTTCAGAGGAAAAGGAAGACATGAAAGAAGTTACAACTCAACTCAAAAGATTAACCACAAAGGTTACACAATTAATAAATCAAAATTTCTATGCTCAAAATAACCAAAACTCACAAAATCGAATGTATAATAATCCTAGGCCACCTAGACCTTGGAATAAACAACCTAATAATGGAGTATCAACCCCTTTAGACAACATTGATCCTACTGATGAAAGGTCAACATCAAAAGTGATTTTAGTTGATCTTGTGATGAATAATTGGCATAGGATTCATAATATAAATTCTCATGCTAAATTAGATTGTTCACAATTCAAAATTACTTTAGACATTTTTCTATTTGCTACACATTATAACAAAAATTGTGACCCTCATCCTCCTAAAGGAAATGAGGTAGTCCTGATAGAATATGACTTTGCTTTAGTCCTTGAAAGTTATGAATGTTTCAAACCACTTGTCATTATCACGAGTCACACTCATGAATATCAAAGAGATAATTCAACTATGAATTTGGAAACATATACTTTTCCCTATCAAGATGAAAATAAACCTCAAGAAGAAATCAACAAAATTCATTCCTTTCAACAATATCAGAAAGGAAATAATTACAACATGTGGAATAATGCCAATAGTGGGGGTAAATTTAATGGGCCATTAACAATGTATTTTCCACCTAATAACTTTAATACTCAACTTGATAATAAATTAAGCAATAACCCATGGTTACCCAAGGTAACCTCTCACTACAATTCATCATGCTTCAAAAGGTGAAAAGACAAATTTCGCTGACCAAAACAATTTGACTAATTATTTAGCGAAAGAAATAAAAAAAGTAAATATTAGCCTCTCTCTATTAGATTTTCTCAAAAAATTTATGATCAAGAACGCTTTCTTAAATACTCTAGAAGATTTTCCAAAAGAAAGCAAGTTCAAGGATGTTTAGATGAAAGATAGTTAGGCTAAAACAAAAGACAAGAAAATTATTCCCATAGTAGATGTGCAAGTAGCCTTTTACAAAGGAAAATTGGAGTTTCCACCATTTTTACTCATTTTGAGAATATTCAATAAAAATATTCATAATTTCTTAGTAGAATCTAGAGCATCTACTAACATGATGCCTTTATCCATATGTCAAATGCTAGGGTTAACTCAGAAAATTTATTTAAAGGTCACTCAACTTGATAAAATAGAAGTAAATGTAGTCGAAAATTTAATAATATTCACATTCAATTGGCCTCATACCTTAGAATCTAATATTATATAGACATTCAAGTCATTGAGATACCTGACACTTATGGTATTCTTTCGAGCAAAGATTGGCATAAAACCTTGAATGGATATATGACTACTAATTTCTCACATATGTGATTACCATGGAAGGGAGTTCCTAATCAAATTAGAATTGAAAAAGAACCGTGCATGAAATATATGATCACTAAATATAATCAAAGAAATGAAATTCTATACATTGATGTAGAACAAAGAGTTTACAAAATATGAAGTTCAAGAGTTAAAATAGAAGAAGTATTTACATGTGATACTAAGAAACCTAATGAAATGACTCATGGGATAGATGTTTTAATTGAATTCAATTGTGATTATTCTTTTGAAGAAAATAGTCCTTATGATAAATTTCAGAAGAATATTATTGCAAAAGCTCAAGAGAGCGATAAAATCAAAATTTCACTAAATTTTTTGTTGTTGCAGGATTGGTGCAAGTTATATAATGTTCCAAACTTAGAAAATAGTTGTATGATGTGTCTGGAGATAATTTGTAGAATTGAGAACCAATATTGTCCAAAACATGACAAGGTCTGGTGCAGGAGCACCTAGGCTAACCTCCATTTTGTTAATTATCATTTTTGGTGTGTATCTGACCTTAGCCAAGTCAAGATAATAGTGTGTTTATTTTGGACCTTAGAAGGTCTTGCTTGTGTGTGGACTAGGTGAGTTAGTCATAGGACTAAGGTCACCATAGTTTAGTCATTGTTATTAATTTTTGCTTTGTTTAGCTTAGTAGCTTAGATTGGGAAGGGAGCCTTAAATGTGTTCTAAACACATGAATGATGTTGGAAATATTCCTTGAGGAAGTTAATGGAGTTGGTTGCTCGAAATAAAGGAGAAATAGGCCCTAAGAGTTAGGATGATGGCACAATGATAAGTTGCAAAAGTTGTTACAAAGCTGTCATGACAACATTTGTCATGCTGCATGCAACTCGGTTACCTTGGATCCCTTAGAAGATGGGAGTGTGGGATCAATCAACATACCTAAGAACATGGAAAAAGGCATCTATGATGCAAGAGGCTCAAGTTATAAGGATAATAGTTTGTAATTAAGTGGATGGTTATGCTTTTGAATAGAAGAACTTTGCATTTTCTGTAAATCCCATGTATTTTTTGAGGTGACAGTGATATCAAGTGGATTGTATGTACTAATTTGGTATTGGATTTGAGTTTACAAGAAATATCTAAGCATTCTTTCTTTTTTAAGTAAGTTCATCTGATTTAAATTAGTGTTTTTGGTTAAATAGATTAAGTTTAGGGTCTTTATTGGTTTTGTTCTGACCAGTCAGTCTTTTAATGGCTCCCCCATGAAATCTAGCCACGGGAACTTCCTGAGACTCAATGGATTTGTTAGGGGAGCCAATTCTCTATATATACTTAGTGGTAGGAGTCTTGAAGAGTCGAGCATACATTTTTAAAATCAAACCCTAGGCGAGCTTAGAAGGGTCTAGTTAGAGGTTTGATAGTGAAATATTGAAGAGAACAGGTAGGGGAAAGAGATACCATATGAAAAAAGTACAGTTCCAAGTAAGGTACGGTCACCTTACGACATGCTAAAAGGATTGAGGGTTTGTCAATCCATTTGGTGAGATTAGGAATAATAATTTAGTAAAACCCTGGTAATTAGGCCTATTAGCCCTATTTACCCTAGATTCTAGGAAACCAGTGTACGGAGGATTTAGGAGTTTGAAACCTTGTGAATATTTTAGAAGAGTAAAAAGGGTATCTGAATGTGAAATTGGTTTTCCAGGTTGTTTGGAAAGTTTGAGCAAGAATGGCAAAAAGATCACTGTCAAGGGCTACAAGGAATTAGGCCTCTTTAAAGCAAAATCTTGAAATCAGTAAGAGTGAAGACTGAAGATCCTCCAAGATGAATCCAATTGGATGTGTTTGGCAAGTTTTCAGTATCTTTGATAGCCCTGCAAGTAGTTCAAGGTTTTGTGTGATGTTGGCACTTAGAGTCTTCTAAGTGGAAGAGATAGTTTACTAGTTTCAAAGAGGTGTTAGTCTTCCAAGGTGAAGCACAAGTGGAAAACTCTTGGAGAGGAGTTGGAATAGTACTTGGTTAATCATCCAAGCCTAACAAGAACCTATTGGTATCAGGTTCTAGGAAGAAGATAGTGAAAAGGTCTTTTGGTAGATTGTGCAAGCAAGCTTTGGAACACTCTTACACCATATTGGTATCAGAGCCAGGTTTGATCAGGCTTGTAATTGATGTTGCAACCCACTGAATCAGTAGGAGAGAATACACCAGAGGAAGAAAGAACCATGTGACTAATGCTTGAGTTAGCTAAGAAGGTAGAAGAGCAAGAAGAGGATAACTGGCTACTGAGAGAAAGTTTGTCCCGAATGGAGAAGCTCTTGGAGTAAGTCCAAGAAAAGGTAGATAAAGTAAAGGATAAAATAGAACTGAAGGAAGAATAGGAAGCAAAGGAAAAGGAATTGGAATTGGAGGAGGAAGCTCCAAAACCTGACCTTTGCTGAAGAACCCTTCTTGAAGGCACTGCATTCCTTAAGTGGAAAAGCTTTGGAAGGTGTGCCACTATTTAGTGGACAAATGGACCCTGATTCAGTCATGGACTGGATTGAAAGCATAGAGAATCACTTTGAATGTGATGGTATAACAAAAGCCCAAAAGGTTAAGGTGGCCAAGTCAAGGTTGAGAGGTTCAACTCTCACATGGTGGAAGTTTGTGCAAGGTGAAAGGGAGAGAGAAGGAAAGGGTCCTACAGTTACATGGAGAGGAATGGTAACCAAGATCAAGCAGACCTACTTACCTGATGATTATGAAGTCCAGTTGCATAGGAGGAGACATAATCTTAGACTAAAAAATATGGATGTCCAAACATACACCGAGGAGTTCCAAAAGTTGTGCCTCAGATCAAAGGTGGTTGAAGATGAAAGCATCAAGCTAGCAAGGTATTTGAATGGGCTTAAATGGACTATTCAAGAAGACATGAGCCTAGTGAACTTCAAAACCATCCGCTAATGTTATCAAATGACCTTAAAGATAGAGGAGAAAGGAAAAAAGAAGCAAGAGCAAACCTCCAGGAGTAGAGGTAAAGGAAAAGACAGTAGAGGACAAAGAGGTGGCTATGGTGGAAGGAGTTCAGAATCAAGGGCTCAAGGAGAAATCAGGTACTCTAAGCAACAAGAAGGAAGCTCTAGTAGAGGTGGTAGAGGAAGAGGCTCTAGCTCTAGAGGATGAAGTGGTGGACAAGGAAGGGGAAGTTACTTTGCCAATATGAAGTGTTACCACTGCAATCAAATGGGACACCCGGCCTATAGATGTCCAGAGAAAGGTAGTACTTCTCATGGAGGTGATAAGAGAACTAACCTAGTTCATGATGAGACAAATGCAGCAGAGAAACATCTTGAGGTACCATTAAATTCTGAGGAAGGTGAGAACCTCATAATGAGGAGGACTCTGATCAAGGATCTAGTTAAAGAAGAACCAAGCCAAAGGAGGTCCTTGTTTAGGATAAAGTGCAAGATGATGGGGAAAGTATGTAGAGTCATCATTAACTTAGGGTCTACTGACAATATTGTGTCAAAGGAGACAGTCAGCAAGCTGAAGTTGACAAGGATACCCCACACCAATCCTTACAAGGTCACATGACTCAATAAAGGCCAACATGTCTTGGTAAATGAACAAGCATGGGTGGAGTTCTCAATTGGAAGGTACAAGGACAAGGTCTTATGTGATTTGTTACCTATGGATGCATGCCACTTGCTCATAGGTAAACCATGGCAATTTGATCGCCAAGCTATACATGATGGAGTGAATAACTCTTATACTTTTAAGAAGGACAAGGTGACATTCAAAATTCAGTCACTATTAGAAGATGCAGAGGTGTAGACAGTAGGTCCTAAACTGCTCATGGTTGGTGAAAAATAGTTCTTAGAAGCCTTGGAAGAAGGAGGAGTTGGTTATGCAGTAATATTAAAGCCAAGAGAGGTAAGTAATGACCAAGTAGCTGAGAAGCCAGAGTTGCCTAAAGAAATACAGAAAATGTTGCAGACCTATGAAGGCATTGTGAGTAGTGGACAACCAACAACATTACCCCCTAAAAGAGCCATAAGTCATAGGATAGACTTGATACCAGGGGCTACCCTACCAAATAAGGCAGCTTATAAGATGACCCCTCAACAAAATGAGGAGATAGCTAGACAAGTACAAGAACTCCTAGACCAAGGTCTCATTAGGAAAAGCATTATTCCATGTGCAGTACCCACTGTCTTAGCACTTAACAAGGGAGGATAATGGAGGCTTTGTACTGATTCAAGGGCCATAAATAAGATAACTATTAGGTATAGATTTCCTATCCCTAGGATTGAAGACCTCATGGATTGTCTAGGTGAAGCTAGGTACTATACCAAGATAGACCTAAAGAGTGGTTATCACCAAATCAGAATACATGAGGGAGATGAGTGGAAAACAGCTTTCAAAACCAATGAGGGTTTATATGAGTGGCTGGTTATGCCATTTGGACTGTCTAATTCCCCCTCCACATTCATGAGACTCATGAATGAAATACTCAAAGACTACATTGGCAAATTTGTAGTGGTGTATCTTGATGATATACTTATTTATAGCAAGACAAGAGAAGAGCATCTCCACCACATAGAGTTGGTTTGTAAGAAGTTGCAGGAGGAGAAATTGATGATCAATTTAGAAAAGTGTGAATTCATCAAAACAGATTTGGTGTACCTTGGATTTGTGCTATCACATGGCAACTTAAAAATGGACAACAACAAAGTGGAAGCCATCCTCAATTGGCCTACTCCAAAGATAGCAACAGAGGTAAGAAGTTTTCATGGCCTTGCTCAATACTATAGGAAGTTTATAAGATAGTTTAGTGCTATTTGTGCTCCTATGTTGGATACCATTAAGGAGGGATGAAGACTAAGTTTGTATGGAATGAGAAAGATAACAAAAGTTTTGAGTTGTTAAAATAAAAGATAGCTACCCAACCTGTTTTGGTGTTACCAAGCTTTGAGAAGCTATTCACCATTGAGTGTGATTCAAGCAATGTGGCTATTGGAGCTATTCTCAGTCAAGAGGGCAGACCGGTGGCTTTTCATTCAGAGAAGTTAAGTGAAGCCAAGAAGAAGTATTCTTCTTATGACCTTGAGATGTATGCATTGGTCTAGGCCTTAAGGAAATGGAGGCACTACTTGCTTCCCAAAGAATTCATAGTGTATTCAGACAACCAAGCACTTAGTTTCCTAAATTCACAAGAGAAATTGAGTCACAGACACATGAAATGGGTGGAATACCTACAACCTTACACTTTCAATATCAAGCATAAGAAAGGAGTACTCAACAAGGTAGCAGATCCCTTGAGTAGAAGAGTTCTCACCATACAAGAAATTTAGTTGAAGAGCATGGGAATAGATCATTTCAAGGATTTATATGCAGATGATGAAGATTTTGTAGACATTTATAAGGTATGTGCTGAATACAAGAATCATTTTCATAGTAAATATGTTGAATATACTTTGCAAAGTGATCTCTTGTCTAAAGGAAATCAATTATGTGTCCCTAGAGGTTCTATTAGAGAGAATTTGATACAAGAAAAGCATAATGGTGCATTGAGTGGTCACTTTGGGATCACAAAGACTCAAGAACTTGTTCAAAGATTCTATTATTAGCCAAGAATGAATCTAGATGTTAGGAGGTATGTGGAGAGTTGTATAGTGTGTCAAAAGGCCAAAGGTACTTCTTCAAATATAGGCCTATACCAACCACTGCCTATTCCTACTAGGCCATGGGAATGCTTGAGTATGGATTTTGTAGTTGGATTACCAAAGACAAGACAAGGCATGGACAGTGTTTATGTAGTTATGGACAGATTCAGCAAAATGGCTCACTTTGTGCCATGTAAAACAACCAATGATGCTAGTCAAATAGCCTCTCTTTTCTTCAAGGAGATAGTAAGGATACATGGGTTACCTATAAGCATTGTGTCAGACAAAGACACCAAGTTTATGAGTCACTTTTGGAAAAATCTTTGGCAGAGATTGGAAACTAATTTATCTTTTGGATCTGCATACCATCCCCAAACTGATGGTCAGACTGAAGTTGTTAATAGAAGTCTTGGAAATCTATTAAGGTGCTTGACCAAGGAGTATGGTCAACAATGGGATCAGTTGATTGGACAAGCTGAATATGCCTATAATGACACTGTGAATAGATCAATAGGGAAGAGTCCCTTTGAAATTTTCTATGGATTACATCCTAGAGGATTCTATGAGCTAAGAGACTTAAAGGATGGAGTCAAGGGAAGTGCATATGTTGAAGATTTTGCCTATGCCATGCAGGAGATTCATGATACAGTCAGGAAGACATTGGCAGAAAAACAACATGAAGCATAAGACCAAGGTGGATGAGCATAGGAGAGAAGTTCAGTTCAATGTTGGAGACTTGGTGATGGTGCATCTAAACAAGTCTAGGTTACAAAAAGGAGTCCCTCATAAGTTGCAGATGAAGAGGATAGGTCCCTATCCTATCTTAGCAAAATATGGAAACAATGCTTTAAAGTGGAGCTACTGGAAGACAATGGACTGTCCCCTATTTTCAATGTTACAGACCTAGTTCATTACAAAGGACCACCACTAGACATGAATAAAGGTCTCAATGAATTCATCCAAGATGTGGAAGAGCTGAAACTACATTCTGCTACAGTCAAACAAGCTGACAGTATACTAGATACCAGGGTCTATAAGAAGACTAGAACCAAGGAATACAAGGAACATCTGATTAAAAGGCATGGTCAATCTAGTGCTGATGCAGTGTGGATCAAAGAATCATAGTTCAAGAAGTTGGGCATTGATCTCAACTTACTCAATCCAAGGGTGGATTGAACTCTTTTGTTTTGGGGAGGATGGTGCAGGAGCACCTAGGCTAACCTCCATTTTGTTAATTATCATTTTTGGCTTGTATCTGACCTTAGCCAAGTTAGGATAATAGTGTGTTTATTTTGGACCTTAGAAGTTCTTGCTTGTGTGTGGACTAGGTGAGTTAGTCATTAGGACTAAGGTCACCATAGTTTAGTCATTGTTATTAATTTTTGCTTTGTTTAGCTTAGTAGCTTAGATTGGGAAGGGAGCCTTAAATGTGTTCTAAACACATGAATGATGTTGGAAAGATGCCTTGAGGTAGTTAATGGAGTTGGTTGCTCGAAACCAAGGAGAAAGAGGTCCTAAGAGTTAGGATGATGGCACAATGATAAGTTGCAAAAGTTGTTACAAAGTTGTCATGACAACATTTGTCATGTTGCATGCAACTCGGTTACCTTGGATCCCTTAGAAGATGGGAGTGTGGGATCGACCAACATCCCTAAGAACATGGCAAAAGGCATCTATGATGCAAGAGGCTCGAGTTATAAGGATAGTAGTTTGTAATTAAGTGGATGGTTATGCTTTTGAATAGAAGAACTCTACATTTTCTGTAAATCCTGTGTATTTTGGAGGTGACAGTGATATCAAGTGGATTGTATGTGCTAATTTGGTATTGGATTTGAGTTTACAAGACATATCTAAGCATTCTTTCTTTTTTAAGTAAGTTCATTTGATTTAATTTAGTGTTTTTGGTTAAATAGATTAAGTTTAGGGTCTTTACTGGTTTTGTTCTGACCAGTCAGTCTTTTAATGGCTTCCCCATGAAATCTAGCTATGGGAACTTCCTGAAATTAGATGGATTTGTTAGGGGAGCCAATTCTTTATATATACTTAGTGGTAGGAGTCTTGAAGAGTCGAGCATGCATTTTTAAAATCAAACCCTAGGCCAGCTTAGAAGGGTCTAGTTAGAGGTTTGATAATGAAATATTGAAGAGAACAGGCAAGGGAAATAGATACAGTACAAAAAAAGTACAGTTCCAGGTAAGGTACAATCACCTTATGACATGCTAAAAGGATTGAGGGTTTGTCAATCCATTTGGTGAGATTAGGAATAAGAATTCAGTAAAACCCTGGTAATTAGGCCTATTAGCCCTATTTACCCTAGATTCTAGGAAACTAGTGTACGGAGGATTTAGGGGTCTGAAACCTTGTGAATATTTTAGAAGAGTAAAAAGGGTATCTGAATGTGAAATTGGTTTTCCAAGTTGTTTGGAAAGTTTGAGCAAGAATGGAAAAAAGGTCACTGTCAAGAGCTACAAGGAATTAGGCCTCTTTAAAGCAAAATCTTGAAATCAGTAAGAGTGAAGACTGAAGATCCTCCAAGATGAATCCAACTGGATGTGTTTGGAAAGTTTTCAGTATCTCTGATACCCTTGCAAGTAGTTCAAGGTGTTATGTGATGTTGGAACTTAGAGTCTTCTAAGTGGAAGAGATAGTTTACTAGTTTCAAAGAGGTGTTAGTCTTCCAAGGTGAAGCACAAGTGGAAAACTCTTGGAGAGGAGTTGGAATAGTACTTGGTTAATCATCCAAGCCTAACAAGAACCTATTGGTATCAGGTTCCAGGAAGAAGATAGTGAAAAGGTCTTTTGGCAGATTGTGGAAGCAAGCCTTGGAACACTCTTACACCAAGGTCAAAAGAACTAGATCAGGAATACATAAAGACAAAGTTCAAGTCATAGAAACTAAAAAGATTAATTCAATGATACTAAAGAACAATAAAGTAAAAGCTACAAAAGATGAAGTCTGGATTCTTCATTTTGACAAATCTAAATCAAAACAAGGGATTGGATTTAGAAATCATACCCATGAGATTGGTTTGGGGAAAAGATTTGGTCAGATCTATTGCATAAATAGATCCACAAATTTCAAGTCAACAATATACTTTGGATGTAGAAGACCAAGAAGACTGTTATTAAGATATATGAAATTATTTAGTTAGCCATACTTTCCCTAATCATATGCAAAGAAATCAAAGAAGAGACCTTAAGATAAGATCACAAAGTTACATGATAAAAGGCGGAACTCTATTTAAAAGAAACCATGAAGGAATCTATTTAAGATTCTTAAATAGAGAATAAGGAAATAAAGTGTTGCATGAACTACATAATAAGTTTGGAACAACTCATGGAGCACCTCTAGCCACTTCACACCTTATTCTGAGAACCAGTTACTACTAGCCAACAATTTTCAAAGATACCTACAAACACATTAAACATTGCTACACATGTCAAACTATGTCAGATAAAGAAAGATTCAATGCTCAACCACTACAGTCAATGATGGAGATGTGTCCCTTTTCACAATGGGAACTAGACTTTATTGGAACCATTAATCCAACATCCTTCATTGGCCATAGATTTATATTAACTACTACAAATTACTACACCAGATGGATAGAGGTGTGTCCTAGCAAACAATGCGCTACATAAGTAGTCATCAAATTCTTGGAAGAGAATATCATCACCAGGTTTGAAGCACCATATGCATTGGTATGTGATAATGGCCCTACCTTTGCTTCATTAAAATTTTCTAATTGGGCATTTGAATATGGAATAATGCTAAAATTCTCATCTAACTATTATCTATAGGGAAATGGATTAGTTGAATCATCAAATAAAAATATGCTGGATATAATTAAAAAATTGATTAAAAAGAATCTTAGGGAATAGAATTCTTTGCTAAAATTTTCCCTTTGGGTAGATCATACTAGGATTAAAATTGCATTAGGGAATTCTACCTTTCATTTAGTCTAAGAGGTAGATCCTATACTACCAATAAATTTAAAAATCCCTACTTGGAATTTTGCACAAGAATATATTGGATTAGATGATCAAACAAAAGTCTAATTGTTGCAACTAGTGCATTTAGATGAAAAATGTACTCAAGCTATAGATCATTTTGTTAGACATCAATCTGTGGTAAAAAGATGGTTTCATAAGAGAGCTAGATTAAAGACTTTTAGAATAGCTGATTTGGTCCTGTATTGGAATAAAGCCCATGAACGAAAAGGTGAGCATGGTAAATTTGACAAGTTATGGACATGTCCATATCAAATTTCTGAAATCTTGGGTAGCAACACTTATAGGTTGAAGTCTTTGACTAATGAAGATATCCCATTTCTTGTCAATGGGAAATTCCTAAAGAATTATTTCTAGTCATAAGTAAATAGTTTTTTTTTTTTGTAAATAGTTTTTCTTTTGTAAATAGTTGTTTTGTTGTTGTTTTTGTAAATAGTCATTTGTTGATTTTGTTTTTCTTTTTTTGGGTGCCGCATTGTTTGAATTTACAATGATTAGTAACTTTTGAAGGTAAATAGGTTAATAGAATGTCAACTCTAGAAATTCTATCTGTCCTGACTGGAAATAGTCCTTTATTTATAAATTGTTCGAAAATTATTCAATTCTTTATACTCTGGTTAGCATGAATCATTCAATTGATGTTGAGCTACAAATGAATACATTTAAATCATTCTACTAAAATTTGGGATATCAGTTGTTTGCATTAATTGAAAAATAAAAATACTACCTTTGCTACATTGTAATTCCCAACCTAATAGCGGGTTTCATTGCTTGCAAGTTGATAAAAAGTTATCACTGAAATATCAAAAGAGAAAAATGAGCTATCATGTTGCTATATTAAAAAAAAAAAGAATCAACTATTTAGGCTATCCAAATAACTCTATTGGGGCTATAGATTCCTGGTTGGTAGTAGAGCTATGTTTGGGGGGAATTATGGAGATAAACTTGTCGGGGCTATGGACACTTGATTGGAAACAAGGCTCTATCCCTAGTTGGATTAAAAGGAATTGTCATATTATGTAGATTAATGCAAACAGTTGTTATTTCTAAGTTAACTATGGTAGAAACAATCAATTGCACACACGTGAGCTCAGTAATACTTAATATTGCATGCTAACCAGAGTGAAATTTGAATATCAGAATAAGGATCTGATGATTTATAATTAGAAGACTAAAGAAAGTTGGTACATTGATTTTAGATCTTGAATTAACTTTCTATTATTTTGTCTAGTTTTGTTAGTTGCTAGTTGTTGTGTGGTCTCATAACATGCACCATTTTTCCCCTTGGAAAAATGTGGACCCCCTTTTCTTCTCTCCCTTTGTTCCCTTTTGCTTTGGTTTTCTTTGGCATCGTTCTATAGCTTGGTTGGTTGCCGATCTCATTTTCAATTTTGATTTTGATTTTTTTTATCCTTTTCTTTCTTAGATTCGATGTTTTGGTCTTTTCATAAATGTTTGATATCTTACCAAAAACCAGAATCTCAGAGTCTTGCATTTGCATCAAGGAAAATCATATCTTCATTTGGTCCTAGCTCTGCCTGATATTTCATTGACTGGAGTCGTCAATCCTGGTAATACCTTTTTCTTATTGGAGTCTGGTAAATTTTTATTATTTCCTTTTCTTTTCCTTATTCAAAAGTTGGAAATTGAAGAGTTTGTTTTGAAATTTGTTAATCTCTCTTGATCTTGGTTCCCAATATTTCCTCTCATTCCATTTTTCTCTATCTGAAGCTTACACGTAAATTCCCAGATCCTAGTGTTTCTTTTCAAAGTCAATATTGGAAAGTCTCAATCCTGGTGATCATAAATTGAACATGTATCTTTAATGACCCATACCTTACAAAGAATTAGCATGAAATCTAATTTCCATGTATTATCATTGCCCCATCTTTCTCCTTTAGTAGTCAGTGCATGCAGAAATCTAGGTGTTTGTAATTTGAACCATAATATGTAATGATTACACCTATATTTGAGGAATCAATGTGAAATAATAGGTAATTAATGAATATGGTGAACTACCTATGTACTTGGCACCACCTCAAGCATGCAGTTTCTTTTGTAACACTCCACTTCACATCGTGCTGCAAATTTGCAAAGGACATTGAAAGAATGAAGCAATATTGGTGAGCAAGGAGAGGTAAATTTTGAGAAATCAAGAACATGGATACCAAGGGTTTTGATGTTGCATTCTAAAATAATATTATCATCAACTAGAACTAGGTATGTTTTGGATAACTGACACTCTGTTAGTGATTTTCAAGTTGGAAATGTCTCAAAAAATGAAATTTCCCTTTAGAAATTGAAATGCTGATTATTCTTTGATTTTTTGAATTTAACTAAAAGATGAACTAAAAATTTAATAAACTGAAAGTTTTGGTTAAATTTAACCCTAACTTGCACACAAGACACACATTTTGAAAATTTTAGAACACACTAGAGAAAATGAGTACTTATGATGCAAGGGAAGAAGATGAATTCAAATATTATGTTTCACAAGCCATACCAATCAATGTGATGGTTATAGACACTCATATTGGATGGTCTTCTGATATTGAAATCCATTCATGGTTATTATAAGAAAATGCCTCTCAATGTACCAAAAATATTGCAGCAAATGGGTTACTTTTAGTAGGAGGGTTTTCGCCAGTAATGGAGGCCCCTGAATTGGTTATGCAATGTATGAATTACTACAACCCAACCAAGATTCGTTGAGAGAATTTATGCATACCTCTCACAAAAAGGAGTTATATATACATTTGGGCTCCCTATTTACACACAAATCTACAATGTTGATATAGAAACAAAGGGAAAAATGTATCTAACTTTTGAATCTTGTAACAGAGAAATTATGAATACCCAATGGTGACAAGAGCTGATTAAACTATAGACCAAAGTAATTTAGAGGTCTATGTTCAACCAAGAAATACAAGACATTATAACTCTACTCAGCAGGGTAGCTAGTTTAAGAGATCAAGCAAATTTGAACCCTGGATGTTTGTAACAATATCAAGTTTGATGGAGAATCCCATACAACTACATTGGGGAAAGTTTATAAGTGACAAATTATATGAACAAATAACAACATTTCCCAAAACTAGGTGCTTTGATATGTATTCATATGTTATTACTCATGTAGCATGAGAACTAGCAAGCAAGGGTTGAAACAGATTGGTTCTCTAGGAACGAAGGTAGGAAAAAATTTGTTATATGCTCATTTACCCCAGATCACCATCCATGGACAGAAAGATAATTATGGGAAATTCAATGATTTGTTCTCCATGAAACTAGTCAGAACCATGGAAGGTGATAAAGCCAAAATATTGTCCGTAGAAACATAAAGTGTCATTCGACCAATGGGAGGCTGGTAAATTCAGTTCCCTACTTACTCCTACATTAGGATGGAAGGATTTGATGGACATCCATTCACGATTCCTAGGTGCCCAATAGATAAAATTGTTTCATTATAATTGGTGAGACAGTTGAAATTGTCTTAGGCTCTTTATAGCCATGCTCACAAAAAGGCCTTTTTCAAATTTCCCATTGTGATAGCAAATTATAAGTGTAATGAAATCAAAGTGACTGACTTGCGTGATGAAGAATTAAGAACATATAGCATTTAATATTTCCCACTTCAAAGAATATATTATGAAATTGAGGGAAATATTGTAAAGAATATAGCTGGTTATTGTGCTCATGTACAACACTTAGAAGATTATTGGCTTAATTGTGAAGATGAGCACATAGCAAGAGTAAGAAAATATGAAAGATTGTCTCTAAATTTTCTTGAATTCTCAAGCTTCATGACATTCCAGATCAATTGGAAGAGGATGATGGACAAGTGTTGAATAAAGTCTACAATAGATATAGGGTATATGGTGAACCCATCCCAAACTTAGGTTATGATGATAAAGACATGACATCAATTGATGAGTTCTCTAGACCAATTTTACTATATACTCAACACTAGATTGATGATTTTTGTAAAGATTTGAGAGAAAGAGGAATTGAGCCCACATTCTCAAAAGACAAAAGGAGAAAAAAAGAGATGAAAAATCATTTGAGAGTGGAGAGCCTACTAAGAAGAGAAGAAAAACTAGTAAGGATGCTCCTGGTATAAGAATTGAAGAAGGAACCCCTAAAATTTCAAGATAAGAAATTTCTATGAAGCCATCTGATAAGTAGAAAGATGTAGAAATAGGTAAAGATAAATCAAAATTAAGACCTAAAGAAGCATCTTCCTCTATAGTGAAGCCAAGAAATAAACCAGTTATTCATGAAGAAACAAAACTAACAAAAAATGTTCGCACACAAACTAGGTTTGTGTCTCAAAGGGCGACATCACTATTTACTTTTCCTCCTTTTGTTAACATGGCTAGTATGAAACAAACACTAGGAGGAAATCCTATGATTTTGGAGGAAATTTATGAGGAAGATGAAGCCAAAACCAAAGAACAAATGGACAAATTGGCTACCATGAGGGAGAAAGTGAAAGAAAAGAAGTCTAAATTTAAACCCATGGTACATCTAGTGACATATGAGATTCAAGCTATAGGTTCTAATCTTATAAACATCGAAGAAGAGTTTATACGAGGAAAACTCACCTTAGAGGTGGGAAACCCTAATATCCTTGAGATGGAAACAGGGGAGACTACAAAACAAAACCCTATTGATGAAATAATTTTTGAAGATACTTTTGATTCCCAACCTTTGCTTAGGAATATTCCAAATGCTAATGAATAGTCGTAGGTATTTGAAGAACCAGAGAAAGGGCATGTTGAAATTGAAATTGAAATTTAGAAGAAGCTACACAATTTTCAAGTGATGGAATTGAAAATGAGGAAAACCCTGATGTAGCAAAAAATAAAGAAAGTAATATCTAGAGAGATGATGTTGAACATTTGGATAGAGAAGAAAATATAAGTCTTCAAATAGATGAGATAGTGCTAAACCCTAATAATCCTAAATCTATGACAAAAATTACTGAGGAAATTCCTATTTTAGAAGACATGATAGATAAAAGAGAAGAAGTTCCTAAATCAAGTGGAAACCAAAAACAAAGAAACGTTACAAAGGTAGAGAAAAATAATGATACCCATTATTGGTTGATTAGGGAATTGGCTTCCCTAATGGAAGTAGAAATATTTCCTCTGAACCTTAATAATTTTATACAAGAAGTAGATACTCCTAAACCTAGGCATAGATGAAAATAAAAACATGTCGTACAAATAAATGTAGATGGTGACAAAACAATCTATATAGCTACTCCAACAACTAATCAAGACAAACATGAAATAATGCCTAAGGAGTACAAGATAACGAGAATTAATCTTCAAAAATAGTCTTGGAGGTAAGAGTTAGAAGAAATAAAAGTGAATTTGGATGCTAATATTGCCAGAGTGCAAAAATATAAACAAAAGAAAAGAGAATTGAAAGAACGGGTCACTACCTTGGAGCATTTTATAAAGTCATTAACTTTATCTAGTCAAGCACAAGCTGAATTGCCCCAACATGTAGTATTCATGTCACAAGAATAGGTGGATACAATCACAACAATTCACCACAAAATGAGTATATTTGAAGAATGGATTAAGTACTGGGTAAAGTAGGGGGAAGAATTCATTAAATATGCCATAGGGAAGTAGAAGGAAGCATACCACAAGTTAGAGAAATTTAAGAGATTTGAAAGTGAATGCAGATTTTTCCAAGAGCAAGTTATTGAAGAAAGGTGAAATATTGAAATTCTCATGCAAGTAAATATCCAAGAATTAATAAAGGGAAATGTAATCTCAGAACAAGAACTTCCATTGCTAGAAAAATGTAAGAAACAATTGAAATGGGAAGGTGACATGTTAATGCAATGCATTAATGGATTTAAAAAGGTCACCATGGAATGTAGAAAATTGATTGATGAAGATTGGGAGTTTATTGAAATTCTATCACATCAAGGTTGTGATCCCCATACATTAGGATAGGAGGGTAAAGAAGCTAAAGCCTTCAAGGAGTGGATTGAAAGAATAAACAAAAATATTCTTCAGCTAGGTATGTGCAAGATCTTGATGGGCCAAAAAGTGGCAATATGAAGGGTATGTGGCTGATGACTATTTTCTTACCAAAAATCAGGGTTTTTTAAGGAGATTCTCAGCTTTCCACCAATATAAATTATGCTTTACTTTGAATTTAATAAGTAATTATTATTCATTTTCTATTCAAATTATGACTAAAGTCCTGATTGATAGGCTGATTGAAAAAAATCTATATCTTTCAAATGGTATCACATTTTTTGAATCCAAAACATGCATCACATTCCATGTTTCACATACTATAGGATTAAAAAAAGAAAAATTGAATTTCATGAAGTTTTGACCAATTTAAGGTTGTCAAGCATACGATATTTTATATTTTTTAAAAAGTTGTAATAAAAAATTCATAATTAATTATTTACTTGGAAAAAAATTACAAAAAATATGCATCACATTGAGGCATGAGTCCTCTAATTATATCTAAAATATTATAAAAAAATATTATCATTTTATTGTGGTTATGGTGGTCAGATAGACACCTATTTCTTATTTTTTCCTTAAAATTTAAGTACCACTACATTGAAATTTCAATTTTTCACCAAATAGATTTTTTTTTTGTTTTTAAACAAACCTAGTAGTTTAGAAACTACATTCAATTTTCTATAGATTATATTGTTACATATTTTTGAAATAATATAGATAGCTTATTCAAATTTTTACGTCAAGTTGCCTAACTCTGATTTTTCTAATTTTTTTGCCACTGAAGGGCCTATTTTTTCCATGATGATCCTGCACATATCTAGCTATTAAAGCAAGATGTCATTGATGAAATTATAGAATGCAGGAACACTATAGCTAAATATGAAGCTGATAAAGTGTAGAAGAATGGTATTATACTCTAGGTATCTAAAGAATATACTAAGCTCAAACTAACTTGGAAGGAAGTATAAGGGATTTTGAAGGAACATATGCATCAAGTATTAAACACTTTCCAAGAGTACCAGTTGAAGAAGGGCGAAGAAAAGATCCTAGAACCCGAGCCTTGAGTGAGGAGATGAAGAACCAGATACCATACACCAGAAGTGAAAATGGAGGTTTTTGTTGTGTTTGTAATTTTGAGTTTCTAGATTGATCCCACTTCAAGTGGATATCTTCTATTCTGGTATTTTGTAGAGAAATTGATAGTCTCGATGTATGTGAAGTGTTTTATGTAGGAGTATGAAGTGAAAGTATTGCTGCTAATGAAGTCAAAGCTTTGACTTGATCTAGAATATTCTAATGACAGTTGGTGTATGCCACGTGCTACATTTTGATTTTTTATTTATAATTCTATAGATAGACTTTAAGTTAAAAATTTAAGGCCTTGTTCCTATAAAATTTTGTTTTCTACTTTATTTTTATTTTAAGTTTAGAATTTGTGGATGTCGAAAGAGCATAATTTTTTTTTTCAAGTTTTGTTCCTCTTTCCTATTTTTTGAATCATTATGGCGTAAACCTTTGTATGCATGTAGACATTGATTAATTTCAGAGTGAATTATATAGCTACCTATATCATAAATATTTTTTATTTGGTTTTGTTAGTTCAACCAAACAAGACTGTATGTTGCGCTGTTTAAGGGTGCATACAAAACTTATCTGATGTCCAAAAATGAAACCCCTCTTTTCAAAGCTCATACTATTTTATATGTAGTTGTGAAGCAATTTGGTGAAGTATAAAGCAATTTTCTCTATTTTGATTGATTCTTTAGGGCATGCATGGAGAATAACTAGGATAAATTTTAATTTTTAGTATTTTTTATGCTTTATTTTAGAGTAGTTGTTTAAATTCTTGAAAATATTCCAAAATTTAAATGAATGGATAGAATTTTATTAAAAATCTTTCATTTTTTTCTATGAAAATTTTGAATGCTTAATGCTAAATCTACTTTAGTGATAAGAAATAATTTGTGATGTTCATGAAATATTATTGTAAATATTTCAATTTCATGATGCTATTTTTATGAATGAAGTGGAAATGTTGTATGAAATGCTTATGATTCTTAACAAGACTATAAATAACCATAGTCCCTTTGAGATTAACAACAATATCACATCAAACTTGAGAGCAACCCTAGTGCAATCATGACCTGGTTATCAAAAACTTGGGATTGAACTAAAGCCAATCTTTTCTTGTTAAAGAAAAATTCCCCTTTAGGTTTTCTTTGTTCCATATCTTTCAATAAGGATAGGCTCTTTGCGGTCTTTTCTATGTAGAATTTGTTCACCCTGTTTGCTACAAGTAAAATTGCATCAACACTTTCCATTATCATGCCTAAATTGTAGGTTGTGAAGTTGTGAAGTTGCTTTATAAATAGAGGTGTTTGTTAATTTGAGAGGACGCATCTTTGCAATTCCTTATTGTCTTGCAAACCTTTATTCTGCATCATTTCCATCTATAGTCTATTTTATTTTGTGAGTGAGAAAGTGAGAGAGTTCTATTGTAATTTTGAGAAAGTTTTCTATTTGAGAGAAGTAAGATATCAACTTGAGAGATAGAGTTTCTTTGTGATGTTTCTTAAGAAGTTATAATCAAGCTTGATGTTTTTTGGAGAAGCTACATTGCTGCCAATAGATTGGATAAAGTGATAATAGGCATGAGGATATTCTTCTTTGTTATTTTATTTATGAACAATGATTTCTCCATGTATGCTTGAATTATCTTTCCCAAGTATTTGCATTTTGAGAAATTAGAACATCTTTGAAAATGAAATTGAAGTTTTTATGCTATTTTTATGATGTGCTTGTATGTACTCCATAATAGGAGGTTGGTGTTAATCATAATTATTAAATACTAGATATGATTGAGCACGAGTGGCACATATGATACACTTATCTAAGTTATTGATTTAACTAGGCTAGTTTGTGTTTACTCCTAGGATTGTTTATCCAGTATGGGAGGGAGTTTGTGTACTTACTTGTTAGGTAGGTTTATTCCAAGTAGGATAAAATGGTGATAGGTTATCTTTGGGATGATAGATTATCCATTGAAGGAAATTCCTATGTGCATTTTAAGATGGCTAGTTCAAGATTGTGGGATTACAAAGTACTAGTTATGTAGGACACAACACTATGCTTAGTTGGTTGTCATTACTAGTTACTCTACCAATCTCTTCATCGAAGGGAAGGGCCATCTATCGAATCATAGATGTGTGGGGATCGCATTAAGAATCCAAGGTTGGCAGAAAATTGCTTGAGTGATTCTTCTCCTCCATAGGAGGTTATGAAAGAACCAAGATTTGAAAGGAAGGATTTTGGACCATCTTACAGCTATTTGTTCTAAAGCTTTTGAGCCATGTATGTAAATGTATACATTCTTGTATTAATTTAACTTATGAATTATTGTAATGAAATGGAATCTTGTATGTATTTTCTATTTTTTTTCACAAAAGCGGACAAGCCACTATATATATTATTTTAATTTATTATTACATATTCCAGATTCAAAGGGAATACAGATAAGGAAAGAATCTAGAAAGAAAACCTCTGGTTATCACCCAAATAGAAAAATTACATAATTTCAGTATAAAACCCAAAAAAGATCATCTACTCTTGCATATCATATTGCAAGTTTTTCTACAACTGCATTGCATACTTAACCTTGACATTCTGAATTTGCAATGTTTGTTAATTGCTTCTAATATCCCTCTAAGAATAGACCTCATGTTTACCATAAATTAATCTTTTAAAGTCCAATGTTTCTTGGTATAACATCTTTTCACATGAGAGCAAAAATTTTTATATGTCATTCATTGGTAAGCAATATACCTAATCAAAAAGGTTATATGATCGTTGATGATAAATAGACACAACAATCCACACCAACTATCCATCGAGCAAAATTTCAAAACTGCCACCCAAATATCTTTATCATCCAAAATTGTGATTTACTATGAACCCCTATTCTTCCATAACATCTACAGTTTGATTTTCAACAACACTAAGAAAATTACCTTCTAGGAACTCCTCTTTTTCTATTTCAACTTCTAGCATTATATTCAAATTTATCCCACCTACATTCACCTAAGACCCAACTTCAATAGATTCAAAGTGTTGTAATGTGGTTTTTTCATCTTCCACCATAGGTGTAGGAGACAAAAATGGTGGATCATGCACATGAACAAGAAGGGCCATAACAGCATGAACAATCACTTTCACATTCTCTACCAGGTTAGCCCCGAACTCAGCTACATACCTTCTAAGGACATTAAGCATGAGAGTGAAATTTTGCATTGAGAGGAACTTGTTTATTGCCACAAAAATTTTTATATATGCATAACGAGTCAACAAAAAATGCCTTGGAAAGAGACCCCCAAAATATCCCTAACCCATCCACATATCATATTTTTGACAAGCTTTTTCCAGAACACCATTTGGCAAAAAATATTCATTAACAACTTTTGTAGCAATCATTTCCAACAAATGGACATCCTGAAGTAAATCCAACAAATTTGAAAGGAAAATAGAGAGAAATTGAGAAGGTTAAATTACACTCTTCACTTCTGGTTGTAAAATTGCTTTCCTAATAATGCACTTCATAGGCTTAATGAAAGTTGAATAGTGATCTTTAAACACCAAAAGAAGTTCATCATCACTAATTTCTTCTACAATTGGAATTTCCCACTCTTGTACTGGAATGAAGATCCTATAATTTCTAGGATTAATTCCATCTGGCACCTACTACAATTTACACATACTAACTATGGCACACTTAGCTCACCGCTTTCCTCAAAACTCATGCCCACTGTTATCAACATATGCGAACACAATGAAGCATATGTAACCCATTTATGTAAAAAATTATTTCCCATCACAAACCCAACAATAATTTTGAGGAACTTTACAATCTTAACTTGCAATGATTGTACCTTTCACTCACAATTATGATTGCATGCCAAATTTGATAGATGTCGATAATGGATTTTGAGAAAAACTAATTTAAAGTCCATACTTAACAATGGATTTTGGATGATAAACCTAATGAAAAATTTAACCATACCCACATTATATTTTCTAAATCTTATCACCAGAAAGGACCAACCTTGAAATCCATGTTCGCACACTCCATATAAATTTGCAATGGCAAGTGTCTATTGCATACTTACAAAAAAAAATTAATTTTTTTTAAAAGCTAACGATTTCATTAGGAATGGTACACATATACTGATCATCATGGTGAAGCATTGCAGAACATATTTTGTACTCCTCCCCGAACACACACCTTGAATTTGTACCTGCTAATGTATTTGAATATTTCACATGATTTTTAGTTTGATGCAACTGTACTAGTGAATAGATACAATCTCCCACATAAAATCCTAAAATAACGTGGAATGGAAACCATCTCCCTAAACCAACACGCAAGTTGACTTGAAATGAACAATTTCCTTGACATTTGTTGTTATTTGTGACCCCCAAATTTCAAAAAAGTTCCACGTGCTTGAACAAATTCCTTGCCATTTGTTACCACTTATGTGCATCCAAATTCAAAACCTACCACATGTCTATTATATTACAAAGCAACAGATTACTTATCACCTTCCACCTATATAAAACCATCCATATGTACATTAACATTTTAAAACATCCATATTTTCTAAGATAATAATAAAAGATTGCCTCCCTAGCCATACGCGTAAAAAATATTGTAACTTTGATAATTGTCGACCAACAGAAATGAATGATGATAGATGGTTCTTTTGAACTACACTAATCAATGATAACATATTCAATGCTAATCAAATACAATAACACTTCCTTTGAAATTTTCGAATGCTGACCCTTGTATGTAACAACTACTCTCAAAATCCTCAGTAATTTGAAAACCTTACTCCTTTATTCAAATCATTCTACGCTCAAACTACAATGCCCCTTCATTTTCAATAATATTACATAAGCTCGAATTTGTATATTTGGCATCAATAATATGAACAATAGAAAATTCCCCTTGTTCCACCCCCATATTTTCCAAAAGATCTGCCAAACAATTACCTTCTCTGTATATGTGCATAATCTCATACAAAGAAAAACTACCCAGTATAAACCATACCTGTTTCATGATATATTGAAGATTCCAATTCAGAATCTTACGTTCTTTACATGCATTCACAATTATTAATGAATCTCCCCCAATCTGTAATTTTTGAATTTTCAAAAAACTTGCCATTTTTAATCCATGCAAAATTGCAGTAGCCTCAGCTACATTGTTAGTTACATTTGAAAGCTTTATTGATTTTTCCATTAGCACTCTGCCCCTATAATCTCTGATAACCACCCCTGCACTAGCTTCACCTAGATTACATCTACTAGCTCCATCAAAATTTAACTTAAAACAACCTTGAGGTGGTGCTTTCCAAACTACCTTTGATCTATCCACCTTATTTTGAGGTATCTATAATTTACTACCATTAAAAGGCAAGAAAATTTGAGACCACTGAGAAAGCAATGATGAATTCCAATTTGAAAAAATAGCATCTACTTTTTTTTTCCTGTATACATAATTGTTGACAACCTTAGAGATGGATGTTTCTAAACCACTCAATAGACTTTCAATAACACATGTTTCTTTCTTGAATATGCATTTATTTATAACCCACCAAATTTCCCACACTACCATTGCTAGAATAACCTTCCATATGTAGGTAAAGAAGGAGTGGTTAAACAAGCATGGCCAACTAGAAAAAATGTCCCATAACTTATTAGACAAAGGTGTGTACCAATTCAATTTGTTTTGAACAAAAACCCAACATGCTTGTGCAACATGGCATTCAACAAATAGATTATTTATATCTTCCAAAGAATTCCCACATAAAACACATTGAAATGGATCTGCAATTCCTAGTTTGGATAACTTATCACTTGTCAAGATTTTTCTTTTAATTGCAAGCCATGCAAAACACCCTGCTTTAGGAAAAACAATAGGATTCCAACAAAATGAATAAGACCTTTGAGATTCCATTTGCAATGCATTTTGTGAGACTGCTTTATACCCATCTCTGACTGTATATTGACTAGATTTAGATAAAAGCCACATTAACTTATCATTTTCATTTGATAAGAATACCACTCTTTTATCTAAAATTTCCTTTAACAATATCTTATGATCTGATCAAATTTTACAATTTGAGAATTCTTTCCAGATAACCCTATGAGATATTAGATCAATCTTGTCAACATAATCTTTAACCTTAACAACCCAGAGAGAGGATAAGATGTTTTTAGTATTTTGAAAATCATTCACATAAATGATAGCCTAAAAACCATTACAAGAGTCTTTCCAAAATAGAGCTTCCTCCCCATTATTAACTTCCCAAGTTAAATGTGAAACTATATATTTTCTGCATGTAATTATAAAATTCCACGTTTGTGACCCTAATGGTGTATTTGATATAGTAAAAATTCTAGAAGGAGAAAGGTTATCTAGATATTTTACTTGCATAACTTTACACCATTTCTTATTTGGCTGAGTGTACATATGAAAAACTAAATTTGCACCCAAAGAAAGATTCCTATAAACAAAATTATGCAAACCAACACCTCCTTGTGCCTTATCCATACACATTTTATCCAACGAAATTAAAGGAACCTTATTTACATTATCAGTGTTTCCACACCATAAAAAACCCGAATCAACTTTTCAATTTGTAACACAACTAATTTAGGAGCATTTAGAACAGACATGAAGTAATTAGGAATTGAAGAAAGGACTAATTTAACCAATAAAATTATTCCAGACAAAGACAACCATCTACCTTTCCATGAACTAATTTTTTCCTGAATACTCTGAATGATTTTACCCCAATAAGATACTTTATTTTTTCCAATAAAGAAAGGAATTCCCAAGTACTTACTAGGCAATTCAACTTCTTGAAAACCAAGAATCCTTACAATATGCCTTGTAACTGCTTCATTTGTGTTAAAGAAGTAAATCTTGGATTTATTCTCATTAATCTTTTGTCCAGATGCTTGAGCATACCTATCAAGCACATATTTAATTTGCTTTGCTTCTCCCAAAGCTGATTTTCCTAAAAGAAAATTATCATTAGCAAACAAAGAATGAGTTATAGCTATGCTTGTGCCTGGAATGGCTATACCATGTAATAAACCTTTCTCATAACTTTTAGAAACAAACCTACTCAAAGCCTTTGCAAGTATAATGAAAAGGAAAGGAGAAAGAGGATCTCCTTGACAAACACCTTGTGTGGAACCAAAAAAACCCACTGGTGTTCCATTGACTATAAGAAAAAATTTACAATAGATAAACAAGGAAAAACCCATTTGCACCATTTATGACTAAAACCAAATTTTCTCAAGACCTGAATAAGAAATTGCCAATTAACCCTATCATATGCTTTCAACATATCAAGTTTGACAATCATTGTTGAAAGCATGTTTGATGCAATGGAATGAAGAACTTCATGAGAAACTATATCCCCTTCAAAAATATCTTTTCCATGCACACAACCATCTTGATCCTCTGAAATAATCTTAGAAATAAAGGGATGTAACCTTAAGTACATGGCTTTAATGAAAATTTTGTAAATTGTATTACAAGAGATATAGGCCTAAAGTCAAAAAAGGTTTTAGGGGATGGTATTTTTGGAAAAATAGAAATATGTGTAATATTAAACTATTTAAGCATTCCTCTTGACAAGCTTGATTCTTCCATTGCTCGTAAAAGATCTAAAAAAATGAAATCCCAACATTTTTGGAAAAATAAAGTTGTATAACCATTTGGCCCTAGAGCTTTCTCGGGTGACAAGGAAAAAACTACAGCCTTTACTTCCTCTAGAGTGAAAGGAGATAAAAGCTTATCATTGTCCTCTTGACAAATCAATTGAGGAATTGATTCCAACAAATCTGACCTAACATCTTCAATATTAGAGGTTAAATCTGGATTAGTAGAAAGCAAATTAGAGAAGAATTTCATACCTTCATTTTGAATATCTGTTTCCTTGGAAAGTGAAACAGTTGTGACACTATCTTGATTAGAAAAAAATGAATTTTTCACCCTCTTTATTTGAGCTGACATTTGGAATTTTTTTGTATTTCTATCACCATCCTTAAGCCAAAGCTCCCTTGATTTTTGACACCAATAAATTTCTTCTTTCAACAACAATTCAAACCATTCTTTTTGCAATGCTTTCTATTTTTGAAAGGCTTCATTATCCATACCTTGGGAAATTATTTTCTCATTTATTTCTAATAATTTCTTATAAAAAAAATCTTTTGCATAAAAATATTTTTGAAGACAGAGATATTCCAATCCTTAATTCACATCTTCAAATATTTCAGTTTCTTACAAAGCTGAAACATTCTGGAACCTTTAACAAAAGGAGCTGATAACCACCATTGATTGAGCAAAAGGAGAAAATTTGGAGGCCAAAAGCACATGGATTCAAATTTAAATGAGGATTTATACTTTGAATGTAATGCATTTTGAACAAAATTCAAAGAGATGGAAAAATTATTTGATGCATTAAAAGAAAGAATCTCAAAGGAGAAGATAAAATTGTCAGCCAACCAATTCAGTGATAGGAGGAACCTATTTAATCTTTCAACAATATGAAGAAAATATTTCCTCCTATTTGTCCATGTAAACTTTCCATTTAATTGAACAATATCAACTAATGCATTGTCTTTTATGAAATTTTGAAAATCTTTTATAACTACTGGTGGAGGAGATATACCCCCTGCTTTTCATCAAGAGAAGCAATTGCATTAAATTCACCTATAATGATAATTTTTTCATGAGAAAATTGATCCATGATTTTCTTTAACTTGTCCCAAAAATGTTTCTTGGCAACAGTACTTGTAGAACCATAAACATTAATCAACCAAAAATAAATATCATAATTCTTAACTCTCATAAGCTACCAATTGACATCATTTGTCACATTATCTATACACATTGTCTTAGCATTCCACATAGTTATAAGCCCATCTAAAGTACCTTGAGCTGGACAATGGACAAGTTTCCATGTAGACCATTTTTTGCACATGATATCAAAATTTTTTGGAGAATTTTTTGTTTCTTGGAGAATGACCACATCAACTCCACAAGCATCCAGTTGATGCTTGATTTGAGCCCTCTTATCAAAGGAATTAATTCCTTTGATATTCCAAGATATAATATGCATTTACACTTTGGGAGAGCAACACACTCTCCTTGGTATTTTCTATTTATCAAACCTAGATAAAGAAATATTCAAAACCAACTGCATACCTGCCTCAATTTCCTCTTGCAACTTGGTAGCCAATGATTTTCTACCCCTTTTGTTAGGAGATTTTTTATTAGCAACAAGCAACAAAGGTGATTGCATAATGGTTAAAGTTTGAGGAAAGTCGCAGAATTCATCCTTCCTCTCAATTATTTTAAGAGACAAAGGTGATTGAAATACAAAGGATGAGGTATTTCTAAGTTTTCATCCACTTCCATTACATCATTTGAAGTTTCAACAAGCTATTGGTCTACTACTATGGACAAAGAATGGGTAACAAAGGAATCCAAAATAGCACTACAATTTGGTTGAGCAAAAAACTTATTATAGTAATCTTCACAAAAGACCTCTGGCCTTAAGATTTTGCTTTCAGAATGAGAAGGAGATGACATGAAACATTTCTCAATAACAATCCCAGAGTCCCCAGAAGTAACCTTGCAATATGTTGTATTTCTTGTAAGGAGACTGAATTCAAATTAGGAGAATATAAATATAATGATCTATGAAATTTTTCAAGTCCCAAATGATGTGACCTCAACCATTGTTTTGAGAAAATGAAAGTAACATGACTTTGCAGAGGAGGCATATCATTCAGGGACATAACTAACTGACCAAGTGAATCAGAATTTTTTATACCAAACACCTCTTGGTTTGTATTATCCATTTTGTTCTGAATGTTTAGAAAAGACACAGATGCCAAAGCTGCAACATTTTCATTACACAAATTAATGTCATCGACCAATGCCAAAGCTGCAACAATTTGGTTGATAAAAAAACTTATTATAGTAATCTTCACAAAAGACCTCTGGCCTTAAGATTTTGCTTTCAGAATGAGAAGGAGATGACATGAAACATTTCTCAGTAACAATCCCAGAGTCCCCAGAAGTAACTTTGCAATATGTTGTATTTCTTGTAAGGAGACTGAATTCAAATTAGGAGAATATAAATATAATGATCTATGAAATTTTTCAAGTCCCAAATGATGTGACCTCAACCATTGTTTTGAGAAAATGAAAGTAACATGACTTTGCAGAGGAGGCATATCATTCAGGGACATAACTGACTGACCAAGTGAATCAAAATTTTTTATACCAAACACCTCTTGGTTTGTATTATCCATTTTTTTCTGAAAGTTTAGAAAAGATACAGATGCCAAAGCTGCAACATTTTCATTACACAAATTAATGTCATCGACCAATGGGAAAGATTGGTCTGTTTCTACTGAAATAGAGCATTTAAGAGCCACCTCCATAGAAGCACATAAAATTTCATTTACATGATATGATTCATGAAGATAAATTTCACTTGGATGTTCAATAACAACTGGTTGTTTCCACATCCCATTGTATGAATTTATTGTTAACTACGAAGGAAGTTCTTTCGAAACATTCAAAAGAATGTAAACCCTTACAAGGCATGATGGAATATCAAAGAAAGCTAAATCACACCCAAGAAAAATACCTAAATGATTTCCCAAAGTTTTGATAAGGTTTTTTTCTCTATATTCCAAAGGGAGACATTGCAACTGAACCCAAAAGGGGACAAACTTAATAGAATGAAGAGAGGGATTGAAATTTGGATGCTATGGAATAGTGTACAACCCATGCCCTTCAAAAAACCAAGACTTAGTAGAATGGGAAAAATCCCTGTTTTCCTTAGAATTAAAGATAATGACAAAGAAACCTTCCCCTTTATCAAGATAAAACACTTGGGAAGAACCCTCCCATTCACTAAAAAATCCATTTTTGTAGTTGGTCAATTTGAGGAGAGAATTTCCAAAACTTACCAATAATTGTGTGAGACTTCAAATCTTGAATTTGAGGTTGTAACAAACCCTGATGAAACAAAACTGAAGAAGAACCCACTGAACGATGAGCATAACCCACAAACACCACTTCTTTACGAACCCACTATTTAGCAAACTTGCTCTGAACATTTAGCTTAACTTTACCATGTTTTGCATTCTTCAGATGCAAGTTAAGAATCCTATAGCAGTCTGTATGTCGCCTATGTATATTGTTTGGAAACAAAGGAGGATAATCAACTTCAAGAATAACATAATCTAAAATGTGACCAGGGCTCTGAATCTTTGGATTGAAGGGATCCTTGAATTTAATTGGGACATTATTAGGAAAGGTTGCAGGATAATGACAAACCAACTTAACCCATGATTGAGAACCAAAAGAAGAAATCCTAGAAATAGTTTGTGAAAAAAAATGTTGTTGTGGTGCCCTATTCATAAATTTTAGGAATGAGAAGAAGATTGTGGCTCTGAATGTATAGACACCCAACACCCACTATGAAAAATAGAACCAAGAACACACAAAAATGTTTGAGAGCCTCTAGAAACATCAGGCGAAAATACACGGACTGGATAACTGTTATCAACTCCTTTGTGATGATGAACAGTGCCATTATGAGTTCAATGACCACCATTATCCCAAGTAGAAGTTGCAGAACGACCATGAAATTTTGAAAAAAGACCATTCCCAGCAAAGGAATTTTTTTTTTTATTGCGGTCCATTTTTTTATTCAATTTTATCCTCATTGTTGCATGTTGGAATCTTGTATGTATTATGTTATGCATATTTTCTCATATATTCTTAATAAATTTAAGAATTTTTTTATTGCAATGGCTTGTTGCATAGTTTCTTTACTCATAAGGTAAAAATTAGGAGTTTTTACTTCAGTAAGGGTTGGTATGTTACATCATTGTAGGAAAACTCTGCTTGAGGCAAGACAATATCCCACTAAGTAGAATGCTCCTTTGAGAGGTATTTCAAGAGGTTTCCCAAGATTCTATTAACTACCTTAGTCTTCCCATCAGTTTGAGGATGATAGGTAGAACTGAAACTAAGGTTGGTGCCAATTTTTCTCCACAAAGTCCTAAAATGTCCAATAAATTTACTATCTCTATTTGAAACTATACCTAGAGGTAAACCATGAGTTCTCACCACTTCTTTGAAGAATAGACCTGCAATATATGATGCATCATTGGTGCTTTTACAAGGGATGAAATGAGCCATTTTTGAGAACCAGTCAACTACAACATAGACTAAGTCAAAACCCCTTGGTGTTCTTGGTAATCCTATGAAAAAATCCATGCTAATAGACTCCCAAGGCCTACTTGGAATAGGAAGAGGCTGATACAAATCTGTATTGGTACTAATTCCCTTTGCTCTCTGACAAATGGTGCATTTCTCAACAAACTTCCTTACATCAATATGCATTTTAGGGCAAAAAATAATGCCTTCTTAACTGCTCCAACATCTTATCATGGCCAAAATGACCTACTAAACTAGCATATTTTCCTTTATTATATTATCTCTCATTAAGAATTTAGGTACATAAAGTTGTTCCCCTTTGAATAAAAAATCATCTTGAATTAGAAAATCAAGCCATTTATCATTGGTGTTGCTATGCTCAGCTACATACAAAACTCATATATCTCCTTGAAATATGCATCATCAGCATAGATACCTTTCAATGATTCAACTCCCACACTTTGCAACTAAATCTCTTATGCCATGAGTTCTCTCCCACTTAAAGCATCAACTACTTTATTGGAATGTCCCTTCTTATGCTTAATAGTGAAAGTGAAACCTTGCAAGTATTCTACTCACTTGACATGCCTATGATTAAGTTTCTCTTGAGTGTTTAGAAATTGAAGAGAATGGTTATCAGTATAGACTATAAAATTCTTTGGAAAAGGATAATTCCTCCACTTTTTCAAAGACTAAACCATCACATAAATTTCTAGATCATAAGAGGAGTACTTCATTTTAGCCTCATCCATTTTTTCATTAAAGAAAGCAATAGGTCTATTATCTTGAATCAATATTGCACCTATAACATAGCCACAGGTATCACATTCAATTGAAAAGACCTTATTAAAATATGAAAGAGCCAATATAGGCTTCTTTTCTACCCTTTTCTTCAAATACTGAAATCTCTTTTCAGCCTCCTTAGTCCAAAAAATCTTTCTTTTCCTATCTCCCTTTATGGTGTCTATTATGGGTGCACACACATGAATAGAAATCTTAATGAATTTCCTATAAAATCTTGCTAATCCATGAAAAATTCTTACCTCAACAACTAACTTAGGTGGAGGCCAATTCAAAATTGCTTCAACTTTTCTAGGATCCATTTTCAATATTCCCTTTGTGATCACAAACCTAAGGTATATCAACTTTTTCTTTAGAAAATCACACTTTTTCATATTAATTATTAGTTTCTCCTCATTCTATCTTCTTAATACCAAAACCAAATGATGTAGCTGCTCTTCTTTACTATAACTAAAAACTAAAATGTAATCAAGATAAATCACTACAAACTTAGCAATAAAAGGCTTGAGCACTTCATTCATGATTCTCATCGAAGTGTTGGGTGCATTGGAGAGACCAAAAGGCATTACAAGCCATTCATAGAGCCCTTCATTTGTTTTAAATTTCATCTTCTATTAATCACCTTTTTTTATCCTAATTTGGTGATACCCACTCTTAAGGTCTATCTTGGAAAATAAGCTTACTCCACTTAGACAATCCATCAAATCTTCTATCCTTGGAATTGGAAACCTACACCTAATTGTGATCTTATTTATGGCTCTATAAATAATGCACATCCTCCATTCTCCCCCCTTATTAGGTGCTAGGACATTGAGAACTACACAAGGACTAAGACTTTCTCTTATTAGCCATTTATTAAGAAACTCTTGCACTTGCTTCTTGATCTCCTCATTTTTCTATGGTCTCATTTTGTAGGTTGCTTTATTAGGAAAATTATCCCTTGGTATGAAATAAATGTGATGACTTATATCCCTTATTGGATTCAATTATTTTTGGATCTCATATACCATTATATCGTCATGTTTCTTGAGCAAATCTTGGATCTCCAAAGGCAACTCATGCATCTTAACTATTATCACAATAGTCCTAGGTTTGGTTATGATTACAAAGCCCATTTCCCCCTCTTTCATGGTTTTAATGAACTCTTTCTCACCTACCAACATGACACTAGATCCCACTTGTTATTCTTGGCTTTCCTCTTTCAAAGGTGTTAGAGTGTAAGAGACCCCATCCTTCTTTATGACATAGGTATTCTTCCTACCATCATGGATTTATTTTCTACCATACTTCCATGATCTACCTATCAACATATGGAAAACATCCATAGGAATGATGTCACACAATAATTTGTCCTTATATCTCCCTATTTGGAATTATACCCAACTTTTCTCATTTACTAACATGTGTTTCCCTATATTTAGCCATGAGACCTTATATGGAGTGGCATGGGGTAATCTTTTCAATTTTAAATTTTCTACTATTTCCATAGAAACTAAGTTATCAATACTATTTGCATTTGCAAGTGGTCCTAAGAAGTTGACCTCTTTGAATGTTTCACTTCATTGATCTTTGCATGACCACTTTGTTGGCCATTATGGTGAATGATCAGCTAGAATAATCTTCTCAATTTATTGGCCCTGAATCATATCTACATGGCAATATTAGTACGCATAATAATCGCATATCTATAACTATCTTAAAGAAAATTCATTAATTCACATGTAGAATTAACACAAATAGTCCATATAACATGTCAATGCCATTAAAGATTTGCAGAGATAAAATTAGGCCCAATTTCTATGGTTTTGAGGAAATATCAATATTAAAACATCAAGTTTCATGACAACTTCAACAAATAGATCATAAATTCTACCAAAATTAAACCATAAACTAGAATCATCATCCCCCCCAACCTAAGGTTTTTCTGGTCCTCTAGTAGGGGAAGGGTTGTTCTTCTACTTAGTGAAAGCCCTAAAATTTTCAACTACCAACTATCCTACATCAGTGTTTGCTATGCATGAATCAGGATCCCAATAGAACCCTTGTTGTCTATCCAATCTATTCCATCTTTGTCTCTCTATAGTAATATCATAGTGGTAAAACTTGTAATTTGGCACAGGCCACATCAAGATGGGTGGCTAAAAAGTTAGTGGAATCAAGAATTGTCCTTTTTTCCTCCCAATATGTATATACTTCTAAATTATTTTAAGTGCTACAACATAGTTCTATATAGAGTGGGGCTCAGATTGCTTTAGCTCATTAGTTAGGTTGTTCCATCTTTGTGACAAGTATCTCTGAATAGTTTCCTCTTTTTCTTTTTCCACCACCTCATATTCACTATAAATTGCTTCTATCCAAGGCATAATCCTATTACCATAGCTAGGTTTGACAAGAATTTTATGCCATTATTTGTAAATGTCCCTTGGACTTTATGATTCAACCCTGATGGGCAGAGGGGCATTAGATTCCAATTTCTTATAAGCCCCATATTGTTGTCCCCAACTGATCTCATTTTGTACCCAAGACATAAATGCCCTTAATTGGACATCCCCAACATATAACAGTGGATTCTAATCATGGTCTTGAGTCACAACATAATTGTGTAAATAAAATTCATAGAACAAATTATTCATCTCATGGGAAGCAATCCGATAAGCATTGAAAAATTCAATAGGAGTTTCAAAGGAAGGGTTCAAACCTGAGACAATCCTTTCCAACTTAAAAGAAAGATATTACCCTTGGAAGGGCCCTGCATTCTACTATCTGGGGTACCAAGGTTGTGATATCATCCACCTTCTTTAAAGTAGAATTTTTGCATCCTTGTCTTCAATATCCTCATCTTTTTTTTTGAATTTCCTTCTTTAGCCTATGTTTCTCTTCTTTCCATTCCTCTTCTCTTCTTTTCATCTCTTTCCATAAATGAATAGCTACCATGTACATTGAAAAATTAGGGGGGTTTATGTATTCCTACGAGCATTTTTCTTGGCGTTGATGCTTGCTCTTCATATAGTACCAACTACAGGGATTTAGATTGTTCAGTCAATTTTGGTTGCATGGCCTCTTGTTCCTATTTTTTCTCATGTTGTAGGATCTCTTGCTGTAAGAAATTTTTATTTTCCTCATACCCTTGATTCTCAACTTGTTCTACAATATCAACAAGATCTACTAGTGTTATGCTTGTTGCTTTCTCAAATATATCCTCTTCCCCAACATTCACCTTCCCCATTGGAGCTTTTGTGTCCCCCTATGATATTTCTCTAGACTTAGGGCTTTCCTGTGGAGGAATATCAAAGGCTGGCCCAGCTGGTCTTGATTTCCTAGGAGGGCTTTCACATTTTTCTTTGGTTGTAGGATGAAGAGTGTCAACCTTCCACTTCCTAGAGCTTGGTACTTCTTTTTTTGTCACCCACTTTTTATCTTTTCCTTTTTTATTTTTGCTTCTCTCTTTTGTGCCCTAGTTTTTGTTAGGATGCCAAGTGGAACATCATCATCAAAATATGGGGAGGAACTTTCTTTATCTGAGTGCTCTAACTCAGAAGAGCTAATCTCTATGGTTTGTTCTATTGTAGGAGGGTTTTCACTAGGGCCTATGCCAGTGGTTGAAGCACTAGGAGTGGTTTTAGCCACACTCAATATCTTGCTAGACCTACGAGGTTGAGGTAAAACCCTAGGTCACAAATATTCTGGTCTAATTTGATAAATATTTATGAATTCTTCCCAAGTCATCTCAGATACATCATGCAGAGACTTCTCAACTAACAATTTAATCAAATAATGGTGGGAAACAAAATTGTCCCTACCTTTATGAGTCTCAGTTGCCATGATTGAAAGAAGGTGGTAAAGCATGTTTGACACATTCATCCTCCTCTCGTGCCTCATGTGATTCAAGAGTTTAAAGTGAACGGAATGTAGATTTGACTAGAATCCTTTACAAGTGATATATTTTATGACATGAACAACTACTTACTTCCATGGCTTAGGAAAAGAGGTTCTTTTTGCACCTTATTTTTCCACACTCAATGGAGGGTCGCTAGGTTCTGTAAATTCAGCCCTAGCTGACCTGACATCTCTAAAAGTAGGGTAATTTTCACCATCAGCAGGCATCCCTATAACCTCTACAATTATTTCTTCAGTAGCCAATACTTTTAGCCCTTTTACTATGGATTTTCCCTCAGAAAATGTCTGGGAAAATTCTAATGCAATGTCTTCATTAAAACCATTCAGCTTCATGAAATAGTCTAACCAGCTATAGTTTCTGAATTCAACTTGTGAAGGTGCATCCTGCAGTAATACGTCATGAACTGTGGGTTCATTCTTGTTTAATTCACCTCCCATTGTTCAGTTGCCTACAATAAAACAATTTCTCTGCAAATTTTTCCTTCCTACAACACTGCCAAATTTCCAATGCCAATGTTATCTAAATTTTCCCTTTTTGTTTTACCTTTCCTTTCTTTTTTTTTTACCTTTTGGTGACTTAAGATTATGACAAGATCAATAATGGAATTAAGTGAGTAATAAAGGAAGGTTATGATGGAGAAAAATGGTGGTGGTGATTGGTATCACCTCACATGTATGAGTCATCATCTTACTCATAATTCAAATTGGTTGGATTTAAACTTGTTGACGTAGACTAGTATGGACTGACACATGGGAAAATTACTCACATCTTTCCCCCCAACCCAATTTTGAGCATGTGTCCTCACATGCAATGTGGTAAGGATGATTTGATAGGGACAGTGAATAATGACATGCTATGGTGAACATCCATATTAATTCACAACAATTAAATGAATGCACTAAAGATAATTAATAAATAGCAACTAATGTGCATATACCTAGATTCATGGACGATTCTTTGCAAAGACTGTGGATAAAGTACTAGTCCCCTTTTAAGAAATAAGTTGAGCAATTAATGAAAATGAGGTGGAATGTGGTGAAGTGGAATGAAGTGAAGTGATGTAAGAGAGAGAAAGGTGGAGATGGATGGGTGGATGGGTGAAGAAGTGGACTCCCACAGAAGTGGAATTCTTTATTATGACAAGTACATACCTTAATTTCCAGAAGGAGGGACGCTAGGTCCACTTCCCTTAGCTGTAGGAAGCTCAGGTGTTGCATGTTGAGTGAATTGTTGTAGGAACTCCTCTTTGGAAGTTGGATTGTGATACAATCTGAGGCAATGACCATTAACAAGCAGCTTAAATCTAACTAGGTCAATAGTAGTGAGTTGAATAGTACCATTGGGGTATACTTTAGCAACCTAATATGGCCATAGTTTCCTTGTCTACAATTTTCCTACATTATCTTGATATCTTGAATCATAGATCAAGGCCCAATCTCTTGGTTGGAATTTCTTGTCCTTGATGAATTTATCATGCCACTTGATTCTCTAATTTTCACTACCTTTGTGTGATGCAAGGCTGCTCTCCTCATCTTATCTAAAGAATTCAGCTATAGGATTCTTTCTCTTTATGCCTCAGAGATATCCATCCCCAAGTCTATTGTAGTCCTAAGAGTCTTATGTTCAAATTCAATGGGTATCATAGTTGTCTTTCCATACAGGAACTCAAATGGAGTAAAGCTTGTAGTTGTCTTCCAGGTTGTCCTATAGGCCCAAATAGCTTATGCCAGCCTATTTACCAAATCCTTCTTATGAACAGCCACTGTTTTGGTCAGGATGGCTTCAATGTCCTTGTTAGTCACCTCAACTTGGCCATTGGCCTGGGGGTGATAAGGAGTAGACTTCTTGTGTCTTATGTTGTACTCATTGACCAGTGCTACAACAAGGGTTGATGTGAATTGAGCTCCTTGATCAGTCACTATCTCTCTTGGAACTTCATACCTTGTGAAAATATCCTCATAAAGAAATTCAACAACCTTATTGTCTCTTGCATGCTTCATGGCCTTTAATTCTACCCACTTAGTTACATAATCAATGCAAACTAAGATATAGGACTTACCATTTGATGGAGGGTCAATGAGTCCCACAAAATCTAATCCCCATTTGTCAAATGGAGTGATTACTACCTAAGGGAAAGTGACATCTCATCATATTTGGTTGGTTTTCCCATCCTCTAGCATCAATCACATTTTCTTGTATACCTTCTTGCATCCTTGTGGAGTGTTGGCCAGTAATATCCTATCTTCAAAATCTTCATTGCTATCCTCTTGGCTAAAAAATATCCTCCACATGGTTTTTTGTGGTATGCATGCAAAATATCATATGTATCATATTATCTCACACATCTCCTCATGACATGGTCTAGTCCAATATAAAAGAAACATCCAACAATCCATGAAAAAGGAAAAGATTTTTCAATGAGCACCCTTCTCTCTTTTGGAGAGAAGTGAGGAGGAACTCTCCCTATGACCAGATAATTAGCTATGTCAGCATATGAAGGTGTTTGCACATTGATGGAGAATAGATGCTCATCAGGAAAGGAGTCATTTATGGATTGATTGTCTTCTAATGTAGTTAGCCTTGAAAGAAAATCTACAACATTGGCATTCCCTAGTTTATACACAATAGTTATGTCAAACTCTTGCATCAACAATAACCATTTTGCCAGCCTACCTATAATCAGGGGTTTATTCATGATATATCTAATGGTTGCATGATTGGTGTGCCCAAATATTTGATAGCCTGTTATATAGTGCCTGAATTTGTTCAGGGCATAGATCACTACAAACATTTCTTTTTTTGTCACTATATAGTTGAATTTAGCTCCTTGCAAGTTTTTGCTGACAAAATAAATGGAATTTTCAATAGCTCCTTCTTTCTACCCTAAAATTACTCCTATGGAATAGTCTGATACATCTGTATGGATGTGAAAAGGAAGCTCCTAATTAGGTCCTTTGAGTATAGGAGCATGCATCAAATCTGTCTTCAAATTAGAAAATGCTTTGTCATAGTCTTCTGTCCATTGAAATTCAACATCTTTGGTGAGAAGAGTGTACAATGGTGTTGCTATTTTTCTTAAATCCTTGATGAACTACCTATAATAGCCTACATGTCCCAAGAAGCTCCTAACATCTTTTATTTTTGTAGGTGTGGAAAAATTTGTGATTACCTCAATCTTTGCAGAGTCTACTTGAATTCCTTTGTGAGAGATGTAGTGTCCAAGAACTACACCTTCTTGCATCATCATAAAAACCTTTTCATTGTTTAGAGATAGATTGTTATCTTCACATCTCTATAGGACTCTCTTGAGATTCTCTAGTGCTTCATTGAAATCAGTGCCATAGGTGGTAAAATCATCCATATAAATTTCCATGCAATCATGAGAGATGTCTAAAAATATGCTAATGATTGCCCTCTGAAAAGTTGCAGGTGCATTGCATAAGCCAAATGAGAGTATCGAGTAGGCATAAGTCCCCCATGGATAGGTAAAGGTGGTCTTCTCATGGTCCTTAGGTGCAATTTGGTTCTGGTTATAGCCACTAAAGCCACCTAGAAAAGAAAAGTATTGCTTTCCTGCAAGTGAATTCAAACTTGATCTATGAAGGGTAAAGGAAAATGGTCCTTTTTGGTTGAAGCATTAAGTTCCTTGTAATCAACAAAAATTTTCCATTTCCCTCCTTTATTGGGAATAATCACCAATAGAGACACCCACTGGCTATCTGAAATGGGGTAGATAAATCTTGCATCTAGCAATTTTTGTAGCTCTCCTTTTATAATTTCTCTTAGTGCAGGGTTGATTCTTCTCTATGGCTGTCTAACTGAGTTGCAATCATCTCTAAATTAAATTCTATGAGTGTAAATCTTAGGGTATAATCCCTTCATATCATGATAGTCCCATGAAAATTCATGTTGGTGGGTCCTTAGTAATTTTTCCAGCAACAACTGTTATTTTTCATTCTATTTGTTGTTAATATCCATATATTTTCCTTCTGACACCTGTACTTGTGTAGTTAACTCTATCATAGCTGCTTCATTAACACATGGTACCTTTAGTTCATATGGTAGCAATATATGGGACATACTTGTTGCTATAGGAATTCTGGCCATAGGAAGAGTGGCTGAAGGAAGTGCATCTGCAGGAAGAAAAACTATAAGAAGAATGGCTACAGGAAGAATGACTATAGGAAGAGCAGGAAAAAGTGTCCTGACTGGAACAATAGAATAAGAAGATGATGCTTCCTCCACTTCACAATTATTTTGAATGATGTTAGCAAATACTTCATCTTCATCTTGAAGCTACATAAAAGATCTTTTTCCTAACATCATAAGTTGCACCACAAAATTAACTTCCTTGGCCTCTTCACCAACATGTGGCCATACAACATTATCCTCATCATGGGATGGCTAAGCAAGAGGATAAAGAGCAAGATTCTTGGTGTTTTTTCCATTAGAAATGGTCATATCTCCTATCCTTCATCCAATATATGCATTTTTTGTTGCTAACCATGGTCTTCCAAGAATAATGGGATACCCACCTAGTGTGGCTTTAGGAGAAAGAATCATTAAATCTACTGGGTACTCCCATGAGTCTAGAATTATCACAAGATACTCTACTATACCATCAGGATTAATAATAGAACTATCAGCAAGCTATAGGACAGTAGGAGTAGGTCTCATGCTTGCAACATTTAGTTGTTGTGGGATATCCTTAGTCATTAAATTTATTGTTGCCCCCAAATCAATCAGAGCATTCTTTATTTGGATCCCATTTATAAAAACGCTTACCATAGGACTACTTGGGTCATTGTACTTAGGGACAATCACTTTCCCAAGCATGATGTCAGTTAGCTACCCCACCACATGAACCGTAGCGGGGTCTTTTTTTTTTCCCTAGTTTCTTGAGGCATGCATCCTTGATTGCCTTGCCATAGATTGGAACATCTTTTATGGCCTAAAATAGGGGTATCTAGACACATATATGCTTTAGGTAATCTATAATGTCAAAAATCATGTCCTCCTTTTCTTCCTTCATTTTGGCAACTTCCAATCTCTGAGAAAATGGTGGTTCTTGTTCAATTTGCTTGACTGGGACTGGTTCAAGATATTTAGGTGCACTTGGCTGAATGGGGGTATTCAAAGGCTCCTCTTCTTCCACAGAAAGCTCAGTGATTATGTGTGTGGAAGGAGATTGTCTAGTAGTTCTTGAACACAAGTGGATGTCACTCACACTCATAGCATATGTAGGGAATTGATTTGAATCAATAGAGTATATAGGCTATTGTTGTGGCTTGTTATTTGGATTGGGTGTGGGCTGAGGGGTGCTACCATTATAGTGGTTTACACTTTCTGGGAGATCCTAATTTTTTCTAAAATCACATATTTTTAGAAAGTATAATGATTTAAGCCTTGAAAATTTCCATTTAAATTATTCTAATTGAAGAGGGTTTGATCAAATCACCTTATAGCAAGCCCCCTTGGATAGAACCCCGCTAGTTTTAAATGATACCTATAATGGAGTCTCCTTTACACATATCAAAATGCTAATAAAAAAACTACATTTGATTTACCTTTTGGGGGATCAAATGAATTCATTTAAAATTTATTTTTTGTAAGTATGGTCCTTATTATAAGCTTCCAAAAAAGTATAATTTTAATTAAATTTCATTTCATTATTATATTTATTTTTCATTTCTTGTGAATGTAGGTTTTTCACTAAAAATCAAGCTCTTTGTTCTGCACATATGGAAGAAAAGAAGATTATCAAAAAAAAATTAAAAAATAATAGTGCATTAGATATTGAATTCCTTCATCCAAAAAAAATAAAATATTAATTTTGATACATGGGTATGTGTAGGATCATCATGGAAAAAACAAACCCTTAAGTGGCAAAAAAATTAGGAAAAATCAGAGTTAGGCAACTTGACATAAAAATTTGAATAAGTTATCTATATTATTTCAAAAATATGTAAGAATAGAATTTGTATCAAATTGAATGTAGTTTCTAAACTACTAGGTTTGTTTAATTTTTTTTTATCTATTTGGTGAAAATTTGAAATTTCAATATAGTAGTACTTAAATTTCAAGGAAAAAATAAGAAGTAGGTGTTTGTCTGACCACCCTAACCACAATGATAATATTTTTTTATAAGATTTTAGATATAAGTAGAGGGCTCATGTCCCAATGTGATGCATTTTGTTTGTAATTTTTCCAAGTAAATAATTAATTATGAATTTTATTACAAATTTTAAAAATATAAAACTCTTCTGTCTGACCACCCAACTTGGTCAAAACTTTATGAAATTCATTTTTTCTTTTTTTAATCCTATAGTATGCAAAGCATGGAATGTGACACATGTTTTGGATTCAAAAAATGTGATATTGTTTGAAAGCTATAGATTTTTTCAATCAGTCTATCAATCAGGACTTTAGTTGTAATTTGAATACAAAATGAATAATAATTACTTATTAAATTCAAAGTAAAACATAATTTATATTGGTGGAAAGCTGAGAATCTTCTTTAAAAACCCTTTTTGTTTCATCAATTTTGGGAAAAAAAAAGTCATAAGCCACATACCCATCATATTGCCACTTTTTAGCTCATCATGATCCTGCACATACCCACATACAAAAAAAGTTGTGTTATACGGTCTGCCTATGTCTGAATTGTAATTGGTTTGACTTTGAAACTTGATTAAGGAAAAAATATTCAATAAAACACTATGAAACCAATTGGAAGAACTAGATATCATAGTTACAAATCTAAATTTGAAAAAAATAAAATTTTATTCTTCATGGAAAAAATGCTATGTGTTATACGGTGACCATCACACCTTAAAAAAGGTGTTTACTGTAAAAAATTAGTTTTTGAAGGATGTGGAAAAAGTACAATCTAATTCAAAAAAAATTGAAAAAATATATATTTAGAATCTACAAAAAAAAATTCACAAGTCACTAGTTTGCATCATCTTTAAATTCCTCATAGTTTAGCCACTATAGGTGTCTGAAAGTGAAGATTTAGTTAGAAAAAAATAGTTCAATGTCTAGTTTGGCCAAAAACTGTAAACTAGTATTGTGGGATCACCCTGAGCTAGTAGCTGAGTAGGTTTAGGTGGATTTGATCTTGAATTAGTAGGAGGAGGCATTATAGTAGGTTGTTGGGGCTGAGAAGGTGGTTGCATGTAGATATTTGGTTGGTTTGGCCATTGTTGTCCTCCCCTCCATTGATTTGTTTGCTGCCAATTTCCTAGGGATGGATACCAATTTCCTTGAGGTTGTTTCCACTAGGGTGGAGAGTTTTGATGATGAGGCCAGGTATTTTAAGGGTTACTCCAAGTTGTTGGTGGATATGCTCCATAGTTGGATGGATATGGTTGTTGCGATTGGTTACTAGGTGAATAAGAATTGAAATAATGCCCAACAAAAGAGAGTAGATTTGGTGGCATACCTTTTCTTGGAGCCCAAGGCCTCTTTTGTGCTACATAGTAGACTTGATCTTCTTCAATCTGAATTTTCTTGAACTCAAGTGCAATCTTCTCTCTTTCAATATTAGCTAGCATCTTGCATCTACAGTCCTTCTTTTGTCTACAATGGGGGAAAACTTTTCCAATGTTGCCTCTACCTCCTCTTTTTTCTTCTTGGCCTAAAGTGTATCCAATTGAGTAGCTAAATTTTTTATAATGTATTGCTTGAATTCTGCCAACAAATGAGTAATCTCCATTCTTGAAACTCCACTGGTAGATGACTTACCCATGGAAGATTGGTAAGCTCTCCCTTTCTTTGAAGCTTCCTTATAGCAATTCTACCATATCTTCTTGATATCCTCCCAAGGAACATGGGAGATATCTCCTCCTCCCATCAGGTCCAAGGCATTAGTGCAACTGTCATTAATTCTTCTTAGGAAAAAAAACTTTTGTGAGTCTTTATTAAGTGTATGATGTGGAGATTTCTGTAGGAAAAACAAAAACCTTGCAAATCCTCCAGGCTCTCATCTTCCTTTTCTTGCATCCTAAAAATTTCACCTCCTCTCATGTCACTACCCCTACAATACTCCTTGTATTCAGAAAATAACTTTGTCTTCATTTCATCCCATATACTCTCCACAGTATCTTTTCCTAGGCTCATGAACCATCTTAATGAAGCTTCTATCAGAGTGGTAGGAAATAACTTGAGGCTATGGGAATCAGTTGTAAAGCCATAACTCCTGTAGAGTATGTCAAACTCAAACAAGAAGGTATTAGAATCTTCTATGATAAGTCCATAGAACTTAGGAAGGACTGAAGCAGGGTTATTTTTGAGGTTGTCTAATTTATTCTGATGAGCAATGGGGAAAGAAAAAGCCAGTTGTTAGGTCTATTTCTATTTGCATCACCCATGCCTGCTTGATGTAGTTCCTAATCAAAGGGATTCTCAAGTTGATTTTGGTCTTTAAAGGAAACTTCAGAGCTAGTCAGATTAGGAAATGCATTAGCAAAGGGGTGTGAATCTTCTTCTTCTTCTTCTCTTGGCAGGTTTTGATATTCAACTTGCTAGAATGGATCAGGATTATTGGGAAGGAATCTCCCATAAGCATATCTTCTCTTTCCTCTATGCATATGGTATCAACTAACTATCAACCAGCTCAAACAAAGAATTGGTAAAGAATAAGGGGGGTCATTACTTCCTAAATGAGGGGTATACTAAGAACAACTTTCAGAAATACTATAGCAAGAAAAGCTATCAATAACTCCAAAGAACTCCCTAGTTTGACACCATCCCTAGCAATGATGCCAAAATTTTTGGCCTCTTACAATGATCTAATAACTAATCCCTTATAGTTGTGATTCAAAGATTGGACATCTAAACTGAATAGTCATTCAATCATCATGAAGGTGCATTTAACTTGTCAACCCAAGGATGTGAACTTGAAATGGGTTAGCATAGTATGTGCACTGAGGATCCAAAGTATCCATACTCATTCTACAACTAAGAAAAAAATAATGTTGAAGGTAAATTTCTTAGAAAGAAATAACATAGGTGTTGAACATCAACCAACAACTATGCTAAGCTGAAATTCATGACAAAAATGAAAATTTGAACAAACAAACAAGAAATTACTCTGTCTGCTTTGGATGCAAGAACAAACACATAATGGAGTTCTAGTGGTTGTAGGAATAGTCAGTGCCAAATTCTTAACTAATTACTTGAACATAAAGTAATAACTCAACTAAACTAAAGGATGGAATGCTCACCAACTGGCCCCCCTTGGATGAGTATCCTCTAAAAATAATGTAAAATAAGATGCATAGACTTATAACTTCATCTTATTCATTGGAAAACATGAGTATAATAGAGCATTGTAATTGCATTGCTGAAAACTAAGAATGCACGTACATCATCAGATCGCACAACCTTCTAAGGAGCATCAGACTTTTATTTATAGGAAAATAAGTGACTAACTAAAAAAGGCGGTCAACTCAATGAATTGGGAGGATGCCACTTTAGGGAAAGAAGAGAAAGTGGAGAGGAGGTTACACATGCATGGAATATGGTCACACATGCTTGCATCAATACAAATTTAGCACAATAGCAACACCTATATTCACTCAACAACAATAAATATCATTTACAAGGTGGTTACAACTCAATTTTCATAAGGAATCTCTCATTGTCGACCTTTTTGAATGATTCCCTTCATTTATCTTTCCATGACCACTTTGTTAGCCATTATGGTGAATGACTAGTTGGTAGAATATTCTCAATTTAGTGGCATCGAATCATATATGCATGGAAATATTAGTATGCATAATAATCACATATCTGTAACTATCTTAAATAACATTCATTAATCCATAGTAGAATTAACACAAATAGTCCATATAACATGTCAATGTCATTAAAGATTTGCAGAGATAAAATTAGGCCCAATGTCTATGGTTTTGAGGAAATAGCAACATTCAAACATCAAGGTCTATGACAACTTCAATAAATAGATCATAAATTCTACCAAAATTAAACCATAAAATAGACTCATCAAAAGGTGACAAAGGATGGTGACATGTAGACATGTGGCATTGCATGATTGATAGATAAGCCAACTCACATCATTGTTGTGAGTTACACAATGTTGATGTGGATGACACAATAGATTGCCCACATATTGAGATTTAGTGGGATCTTGGTCAGAGCTCATGAGGAAGTAGGCTTTGGATACATGTATTGGTGGAACCTATGTATGGAAAGTGTTGTATGAAGGAGATCTTTTGTGGGGTTTTAATGGATAGTTTATTTGATGGTTGTTTTTAAAGTTGGGCAATGAAAGAAGATCAGAGGATCATGGTGCAAAGACTATAGATCAACGACTTAGATTCAAAGATGAAGATACACAATGGCTAGGTTTGTGTGAATGAGGGTTTTGAGTGGAAATCAATGCAAAGGAAATATTTAATTGTTCAAACTACACCGGTGACCAATATGAATGAAGATTCAATCAAAAAAGTAGTGGTACAACTTGCAAAGGAGACAGATATCAAAATTAGATCAAATAAATAGAGAATAACATTTAATGCATATCTACTTCTAGGGTTTAGACAGGTTGCTATTCTTAGCAAATTCTCTGTATCTAAATTTAATGTGTATGTGTTGATGGAACCTTCAATTGTTTTTTGTTCCATCTTAAACCCTTGTCACATTTGGATGTAGGGCTGATATTTGAGGGTTTAGGGTTTTATTCGTTATAAATGCTTGTAACATTCTATTTGGTCATTGACTTCTTATTTCCCATTTCCGGTCACTTTAAAACATCTTATGTCATTCACTATCATCAGGTAACTAGTCCCTCAAGCCTAGGTTTAAGTCTCATAATTTTTATAAGGTTAAGTAGAGAGCTCTTTTTTGTCCTTTACATCCTTTGCATTACGTGAATTTGAATTTTTCAAGCCCCTTCTCTCACATCATCCTAGAGGGTCCCTTCCTCAGAACAACTTAAGTACACATGCTTGAAGTTTTCACTTAAGTCTTGACGACCATCATATCTTTATCGCCCATCATTGATTTTTTTGAATGTATGTTTTAAATTGGCGAAAAGCGATGAGTGACATCTCTTTTTTTTCGCTCATCGTGAATAGTTGTTGGAGCTCTTGGAACAATTAGTGATGAGCGATGTTCCATGTATTGTTAAGGAATCGCTTATCACTAATGGCTTTTGAAACTTGACCATTGCAATAGCAATAATTGATATGCTTTGACTTGATATTCTTAACACTAATCGCGGATGGTCATAAAATGATAAATTTAAGATCAATGATGAGCGATATGATGAAATTCCCTTGCATCACATATCACAGATAGGTTTTGTGTGCTAAATTCTACATTAGTAATATGTGATACACATTGTCACTATGTAAATTCTCTCATCACTAATTTCTTGCAAATTGTATGAGGAGAATTAGCGATGAGTGATGGCCTAATGTTTCTATATTTTATCACTCATGATGGATTGACTCATGAGCTTAATTTCCAAAACCACAATGAGCAATGAGATTCTCTAAAATGTCTCTTTCACTAATGCGATAAGATCTTGTGTGCAATGTCTCTTGTGCCATTGATTTTCATGCAAGTGTATGTGTCTAAATCTGATTTCTTCACTACATCTCCCATCACTGATAGGAGACAGGGTGCAAGGTTGAATTAGTGAGGAGCAATGGGGAATGAATGTGATCAAAGGATAGAGTACAGATCCAAGGGCTGAGATTTCATCACATAAAACACTTGTATCGCTAATAGAGCTAGTCAAGAATGAAGTGCATCAGCGATAAGCGACAACTATAACATGAAGAGGCAACATGGCATAATCCTAAGGACATCACATAAAGAAAAAAGGAAAGTAGCGAGATGACTATAGAACCATTGATTTGGTTTTGAAATAGGATGATCCAACGACATAAATTTAATCATGGAAATACTTTCATCATTGATTGCACCCTAAAATTTAGGGAAGATCAACAATGAGCAATGAAGTGTATAAGGAAATATTCTCTCTAAAAAACATTGGTCTTATGTACTTCAATATTGTTGAATGAGCACAAATTAGGTTGGTGATACATGATAATTTTCAGCTTGTGTATGATTAATCAAGATTAAAGGAAAACATGGTAGCATTTGAGGTAGCATCATTTTCTTGGAACAAGTTGCTAATGGATGAAAAATGATGCTCATGATCACCAAAGGTGAAGTTTTAATTGTTTTAAGATCAACAACCTAGATTCAAAGCCGAGCTATTAAGTTATCAACTCACTTGTGTGAGGAGGTCTTGAATCATTAATTTTGCATGCTCCAGATTATTTATTTAATGTAGGTTGAAAACTATTCATTTTGACCATCTTTTGAGTCTGTAGTGAATGTAAGGCGGAGTGTGAAGAAGAGTGAGAGGCCATTTGTTTTTCCTGAGTTGAATATTGAGTGTTCTTGTCATGAGTAAGTTGGTTTTAAATTGGGTTCTCTAGTTTGGTTAGGAATTTCTATGTGGGGTTGGTTATAATTGTCTAGACTTATAGGTGTGTTTTCCTATATCTTTGTCTTAAATTATTAAATTTCACTTTTTCTAAAGATGGGGAAAACTAGTGTGACAATTCATCATGTTAGAAGGTCTAGTTGACTCAATGTATTTGAGTCTCATGAGGATATAGCTAAGTAAGAATCCCACACTTCTCCTAAGGTTTGAAAGGGTAAAAGGGGGGCTAGAGGTCATAAGAAGAAATAAATTATGTAGAGTACGTACAACTTGAGAAATAGGACCATTCTAGGAGAAATGGTCAAGTTCAAAGGCAAGGAACTAGCTCAGCTAGTGAAGAAGGCCAAGAAAAAAGAGAAAAGTCATAGGGCCTACATAGGAAAACTTAATTTTCCTATTGTGCTCTCTGATACTCCTTCAGATGCTAAAGGTGACACTCACTTAGGATATGGCTAGTACCTTCTTTCTCTGGTGCCATATGGGAGCTCTAATGATGATGTGGTGATGGTCCCTCCAATTTCATCAAGGATAAGGATCAATCAAGCATTCTCTACTGCTAATGACTCTGAATAGGGTCACCTTGTTTTTTTTTTCAATGAAACCATGGTCTTTGCATAGGAGATATTTGTTTCAATATGTCCATGGTTTGTCTTTTTCTCTTCCATGTTGATGTGGAAGTCCTCTAGTTGATATGATATGGAATCTTTTTTGTTCAACATGGATGCGATGATAATGACTAATGGTATCATGCACATGTGTTTTGTTTTTTGTCCTCCCCTATTCTCTAATGATTGCATAAAAAACTGCCTAGGGAGTTCTTCAAGGAATCAGTCGAAATTAGGTTTTTGAAATGAAATTGAAATTGTAACTCAACTGGATGCTTGTTTCTCCCATGTTTATAAAGGGGATTTCATGGCTTATAAAGGAGAGTTTAGAAATTTTTTATTCCAATATAGGTCAAGGTGAATGCTATGCTCTCGAAGAAAATAAAATGTAAATAGATACATTAACAAATATATCATTAGCTAATCTAGGGCGAAAGTTATATTGTATGAAGATCTTAAATATGGTTTTACAAAGTAATATTAACAAATGAAAAGAATATTAGTTCTAAAATATTTCTCTCCTGTGTATCTTTTTTCTAAATTATGAATGAAGTTGATAAGTATAATTTCATTTGTCTTTTTTCATTTGCACTGAATGAATGGGCTTGTTTTTCTAATTTAGTTCAATGAGTAGATTAAATGCTAAAATGAGGCCATTAGTTTGTGGCAAAGGGATATAGGATTTGGTATGGAAGCAATAACTTAAAGCATAGTGAGTTAGATGCTACAAAGTGGCATTCTAATAGTCCATTAATTTCTAATGTTCAATCATAATTGTATTACTAATTTTTTGCAAGTTATGACTCCATTATTCCCTCAAATAGTTCACTAGTTTTTTTATTATTTTATCTCATGGCTAACTGAGCTAGTAATGAATTTGGCTAAGGATTTGAAATGGAAATGAATTCTTAAATATACTTTCAATTGCACTACACCAACCTTTAAGTATCAGCATATTCCCTGAAACAAATATAAATTTCATAAGAGGTCTGCCAAGCCTTAGATGGTGTTGGTTTCTTAAGGAATACATCTGTGAGGAAATGCTCTTGATTAAGTTGACATATTATGAGCATAAGTAGGATTACCCTCCTAGGTCTCACAGAGCCTAAAGAGAAGAAGTGAAGTTTTGAATGCTTCACTTAAGTGTTTACCAATCCTCAACCTTGCTGATAATTGAGTTATGGCAGATTCATATGTAAGGATTGAGATTAAGTTTGGTTCTTGAAAAATAACCAACAACAATGGCGACTCTGATGGGGAACTACTTGGGAAAATAGTTTTAGTCCAACAGCTTGCCTTGATAGAATCACAGAGGTTTTAAATACAAAGTTCTCACTGATAGTGAGTGGCGACTCCAAAAAAATTTGTACCAGTAAGAAAAGGAGAGGGTGAAAGATGAATAATCTCAAAATGGAATCAACTAATGGAAGCACCTTTATATGGTTGAAGTTTCATTCTCTACAATGGAAAAAACAACTCTATGTGAAGAACCTAATATAGTGTGATATCTGCAAATATATCCAAGTATTTTCCCTTTCTTTTCTTAACTTGAAAGAAGAAATAATTGTGTATAAGATCCATTGTAGAGATATGGAAGAAATACTTTGTTCCTAATTCAATGGGTTAAAACACTTAGGAATGGAATAGTTATGGTCATATTGCATACATTTGAGTTAAATTTTGTATGAACCTAAATGAAATTTAAGAAGTGTGCTTACTTTTTTAATATGCCTTTCAAAGATTGTAAAGGCATAAACTACACTTGAGTTGTGAATTTACCATAGGATTAGTATTTGAAGAATGAATAGAGATACAAAAGAGATCTATTGTTCCCCTATCTTCTCTAGTAAAATGCCAAAAACAAATATGCCAGTCATACAACTCCCATAATACCCACAAAGGAAGTTCTTTATTGAGAGATATAAGTCTTTGAGATTTGGAGATATCATAGGTTTCCCTAACAAGATTCTTGATGATATTAGGAAATATTTTCCAAATTTTATAGGGAAAAAATCTAAGTCAACTTCTAAGAATTTAAATGCATTTATAGATGTGATGGGTGAATTTGAAATAAATCATGAGGATGTTGTCATGATGTTATTTTCTCAATCATTAAAAGAAGATGCCTGAAACTAGTACTCATATTTACCAAAAGGTTCTATAGTTTCATGGAATTCCTTTATGATAGCATTTATAAAAAAATTTGGTGAAAGGACTAGTCCAAATGAGATAAGAAGAAGATTTAGGGAAATCAAACAAGAGGAAGAAGAGTTAGTCCCTTCTTTTAATATCAAATTCATGAGAGAAATAAATGATATTCCTGAGTATTTAAGGCCTAGTGATGCAAAATGTTTACTTACATATCTAGGTGCTTTTTATAATAAAATGAGCTATTTGATAAGGGATAAAGAACCTACAAAATTTCAGCAAGTGTATTGTATTGCTATGGCTATAGAAAATACTATTAAATACTCAATGATGAAGGGGTATATGGATGCAAGTGTTTGTACACCTAGTACACATTATAAAGATGAAGTAAATAGGAAATAAAAGAATGATCAATCTAATGGTAATATGGATGATTATTTTGTTCATCCTCACAACATATTAAGCTTGACCAGAATCAAGACAACTTTTAGCAGTGTTCAAATAATAATGATCAAGAATTGATAATTCAGAAATTATCTAGTATGAAAAGGAGTAAAGAGGAATCACCATACAAATTACTGGCAATGTTTTTAGATTCCTTGTTAGAAATCCCTAAAAGGTTGAGACCTAAGGATGTAGTTTGCATTGACATTTTTTGTGAAATATATGAGCTAGGGCTTAGTACCTTTCCTAACAAATTAAAACCTTAGGATTTTTATCAAATAATTGATTGGATTAGAATTGCTAAGGAAGTAAGGCATTATTATGAAAAAATTTTGAGGTTTCAAAATGGCAAGAATGATACCCTTAATAAAAAAGATCAATAATTCACTCAAAGCATGAACAGAGATATGCCTAAAGGTGATTGTATGCATATCAATACAAATGATGATATTGTCATATGTGCAGACACTATTGGCATATTACAAAAGGCTAGAAACCAGGGTAATGGAAATGAGAATTTTAATTACTCTCACAAGGAATACAATTTTGTATGTGAGTAAAACTGGAAAGCAACTTTATTGCCCCATAAATTTGATTGTGTCAATACTCATGTAATTCTTCCTTTACTAGTAAATACACATATTTCAAATGATCAAAACTTGTAGAGTAATCTAGTTATTCTAGAATTAGAACATCTTGGTGATCTGATTGGTACTAAATCTAAAGACAAGAGTGCTTATCTTCAAACTATGGAACTTGATTTTGATGACAAGATGGGTATAGATAGTCAGCAAGGGTGGATTTCTAATTTTTTACATGAAGCAAAAATAGGATGTGTATATCTTAATACAAAGATAGACATGGTTGTTTTTTACCAAAGTCCTACTAGAGAAGGAAATGAAAAATTCTACTTGGAAGATCAGAAGTTATGTCATCATGAATTAGTAGAAATATCATTTGAAAACATATTCAAAATCCCACTACTAGTCATATCAATTATGAGATAGTTGATCCATCTTTTGAAAAAAAAAAATTGTTTAAAAATAATGACTAGGAGGAAAAATCAAATTATGGTATGGGTCCTACAATAGAAATTATTTTTGAACTTTGGAATCATGTGAGTGATGCCCATTGTAGGAAGGATTTTTCTTTAAGTGACAATGAAACTTAGATTATGAGAAAACTATTTTTCAAGAAAATGAAGCATGGGGCAATAGGATTGATTTATATTCTTTTGATGCATACGAATATTAGCTTGAAGAGGAGCCTATGTATCAGTGGATTTTGCTTATTACACAAGATGGGTATGATGTTGATCCAAATAAATTTGATATCAATCAGGTGGATTATGAATGTTTCACTTTTTGAAACCAATTAAGTGAGCATTTGATGAAAAATAATGATAAGTTGAATTAGGTGGAATGCTACACTAATCATATATTTTAGTTAACACCTAATTACAACACACATAGGGACATAAATGAGAGAGATAAGTGCAAGATCAACTACAAATCTCTAATGGTTGAACATAGCAGTTGCAACATGATCAGTTAGCAGACTCTTCATGGTAATGTTTTCAGCTTGGGCATCATGAAAATGGTGGAAAACATGGTTTTTGATAGAGGTAAACACCAATTTTAAGATTGGTCTAACCTTGTATCTCATATAAATATTGTACATATGTTTTTGTTTTGGTTCTCTTGCTTTGTCCTTGGTTTTGGGTTTTTGTTTTGGGTTTTCTTCACCTAAGTTTATAGATTCTCACTTTGTTCGCTGAGGAATAGATGTCCCCAACTAGAGCCACTCATGGAACCTTCAAAAAAAAAAATTGTTCCATCTTAAACACTTATCACATTTCGATGTAGGGCTAATATCTAAGGGTTTAGGGTTTTATTCATTATAAATGCTTGTAACATTCTATTTGGTTATTGACTTCTTATTACTCATTGTTGGTCACTTTAACATATCTTATGTCTTTTACTTTCATCAAGTAACTAGTCCCTCAAGCCTAGGTCTGAGTCTCATAATTTTTATAAGGTTAAGTAGAGGGGCCCTTTCTAGAATTTACATCATTTTCATTACATGACTTTGTGATGTAGGATCATCCTTGATTCTTAGCAATCTTGCATCAACCAAAAATATTTTCTTTCAGTTTTATTCTTATTTTGTTCTTTGTTCAGTTCTAGTTTGCGGATTCAGTATTTCTTCATAGTTGCTCACCAAACCTTGTGGATCTTTGTGTATCTTGTGGACATGTTCATTTTCCTTATTCCATGATTTGGGAATGATTGGATCTTTTTTTGACAAGTTATCACTTTTGGAATTCATGGAAGTTTCTTGATCCGACATTAGAATAGTTTCCAAGCCTAATGGCTAATTTGATTGCTCGTGGATCATCCACGTGACTTTTATATCTTAAAAGTGTGATTTTAAATGTTCTATGGAGTTTCCCCAACCTTATTTATAGGCCCACACTTCATTTTATGCACCTTTTGATAGAATAATTCAAATTTGAGGATGGCCTATTCATGTGCACATTACATTTTCCTTCCTTGCTTAATGTGATGATCTTTGGTTGACGCAGATGTTTCCAAAACCACAGATATAGTATAAAGTTGGGTAGTGGTGGTAGTAGTTGGGGGGGAAGATTAAGATTGATATGAATTGTAAGAGTTCAGATTGCATATAGGAGCATATTGGAATGTTGTAATATTGAACATGTTATATCAGGCATGTGAGCCGAATTTGTAAGCCCCAATGTTGTTGGTTGAATGTAATCAAGATTTATGTTAATGAGAATATTTGCATCTGCATTTTCCTCCATATTATGTATTTCTTTCATTGTGCTACTCTTGATGCATGGTTCAGATTTTTCTCCTTGAGGACCCTCCTACCATGGTTGGGTTAGATTGGTATCAGAGTGAGGTTTGATCCATGTGAGATCATCAAAATTTTTGAAGTCTTATAGAATATTTTTTGTGTGGTGGTGGATTGAGGATCTAACCTACAACTATAGAGGACTTGTGTAAAGATGGCAGGAAGAAGAAGTTTTAGAGGAAATGGAGCACGTGGAAATGCAGACCCAACTTTAATGGAGATGTTGAGAGGAATTACTGCTAGATTAGATGTAGTCAAAATGGCCCAGAGAAGAGGTTGACTAGTTGATGATGTAAGTGATGAAGAGGTAGAAGTACACGATGAAAGAGGAAGAGAAGAGCAACCTAGTCTAGATCAAGGAGAAGAGAGGTTCATAAGATCCTTAACCAGAGAGAATACAAAACCACATTTCAATCCACCAGATTATAATGGTAAGTTGGATTCAGAAGAATTGCTTGATTGGATAACAAAGATGGAAAATTATTTTTAATTTGAAGGTACTACTTAAGATAAGAAGGTGAAATATGCTTGTACAAAGTTGAGAGGACATGCATCTCTTTGGTGGGAACATTTGCAGATAGATAGAGAAGAGGAAAAGAGAAGATAAATTCATGGGATCAAATGATAAATAAGTTGAAGAAAAATTTTATGCCTACAAATTATCAGATTAGTTTGTTCCAAAAGTTGCAAAATCTGAAGCAAAAGGATTCAAGTGTGACATAGTATACTAAGGAGTTCTATAAGTTGAATATTAGATTTGTACATTCATAGGATGAGATTGAGCATGTAGCTAGATATGTGAATGGTTTGAGGTCATCTATATAGGATGATATCAATTTAATTAATTTTTAGAGTGCGGAAGAGGCATATCAGTGTGCCCTAAAAGTAGAAGAGAATTTGAATAAATACATGAGCAGAGACAAAGAGGAAGAGGTGGAAGATTTTAGAAATAAAGAACTTTTGTTGGAGGAGGAAGAGGCTCTTTTGCATATCAGAATAAGGATAAGGAGGTTAGTAAGAATGATAATTTGTATCATAGAGGTGATGGAAACTATTACAAAAGAGGAGGATATGGTGGTTACCAGAATGAAGGTTATAGAAAGGATGATAAGGAGAAAATAATATTTAAGGGAACTTTATTTAAGTGTGGTGGAGAAGGAAATAAAGCTTTTGAATGTAATTAGGGGGAGATAAGTAGGAAGACATAGAACAATAGGAGAACAACCTTTGTTGAGGAAGAACATGTTGGATCATCTAATAAACTAGAAGAGGGAGAAGTGTTGGTGAATAGAAGAGTATTGTGTTAGAGTGAGTTGGAAAAGGAGCCATTGCAAAGAAAGAATTTCTTTTGGACTAGATGCAAGGTAGCTGGTAAATGTTGCAAAGTGATTGTGGATAGTGGAAGTTTTGAGAACTTGGTTTCCAAAGAGATGGTGACTAAATTGAAGTTGGAAAGGTTGAAGCTCCCAAAACCCTATCAGATACCATGGATTCAAAATGAGCATAAGATACTGGTAAGTGAACAATGTTTGGTGAAATTCAAGATAGGAAATTACCATGATGAAGTTTTGTGTGATATCATGCCTATGGATATATGTCATATTTTTTTGGGAAGGCCTTGGAAGTATGATAGATAGGATATTCATGATGGAAAGAAGAATATATATACTATTGTTGCTAATGGGATGAAGCAGATTTTGTTTCCTTTGGAAGATGTCCTTACAGTTGAGGTTTGTACAAGTACTAGAGTTTTTTTGGTAGATGGGAGGAGATTACTTGATGGATTGAGACATGAGAATGTGTGTTATTCCTTAGTTCCTAAGAAGACCAAAGATTTGAAGGATGAAGAAGAACAACCGAAAGAGATAAAGGAGTTACTGACAGAGTATGAGGAGATCATCTCAGATAATGTACTTGATGGATTACCACTTGTGAGGAGCATTATTCATTGCATGGATATGATTCCTAGAGCTATTTTTCCTAATAAAGAAACACACCAGATGATACTGACAAAGAATGAAGAGTTGAATAGATAAGTGCAAGAATTTTTGAAGAAGGGTTTTGCGAGATGGGGTTAGAAATCAAATAGCATAGACAAAGTGACAGTTAACACTTCTAAACTATTAACCTCATCCAAACAAGAGAAAACAATGAAAGCATAAGGAAAATAAAACATCAAATAAAAATAATCCCCATGCTTGAACTTGAATCACTTCTCTTGCTCTCCTATTTCTCCTTTTGAAAATATGCCCTTAGATTTGTAGTCTAACTTGTGCAAATACTTGCAAATTGTAAGTAGAATGTTGGAGAAGAATAGTTGTTTAGGTGAAAATGGAGAAGGAAGGTTTCTTTTATAGACAACCTTTCAGATGGATGGCTGAGATTAATCTTCTAGAAATATTTCAAGATCAATGGATGGGAATGCATGAGATGGAGGTTACAAAATGGATGGTTGCGATTAAGTCTCAGAAAAGATGCCAAGATCAACGGTCTAGAATTGATGCACCAAAAATATACCATGCATGGAAAAGCTATGATGCCGACAACTATGACGTTGATGGTTATGACGCTTGACAACTATGACAGACATGCAAGACATGCAGGCTATGACAGAAATGATGTTATGACAAGGGATTATGACAAAGCATCTTTGACCAGGTGATGCATAAATAATTTATTTTAAACTATTTATTCAAAAATGGAGAGAGTGGAGGAAATGGACAAGTGGAAAATAAATTATTTATTCAAATTATTTATTTGGATAAAATGAAAAGAGGAGCACTTAATTAAATTTATCAATTTAATTAAATGGAGAGATGAAAATTAGACCTTAAATAATTAATTTAGATTAATTATTTAATAGGGGAGGTGGCATGGGATAGTTAAATAATTTTAATAATTATTTAACTATAGAAGAATTAAAGGACCATTAATAAATACATAATTAATGGTAATTATTTAACTATAGATGAAAGGTGACAAAATAATTAAATAAATAATAATTTATTTAACTATTGAAGAAGAGGGAGAAATTAATGACGCAATTAGTTTATTTAATCAATCATGATAGAATAAAATTAGAAAGTGAATTAATTAAATAATTATTAAAAATTATTTAATTAATAGAGGAATATGATCAAACATTATTGAATAACTAAAATTATTCAATTATCGAAGGATGAGGATGAATTAAAATGACACTTGGAGGATTAGGACATTTTTCATTATCTACATTTTTTCCCTCTTTGGCATATGCAGTTCATTGCATTGTGTCAAAGAAATTTAATTATGAAATATACTCCAGTGAAAGAAGAATGACAAGGAGGGTTGTGTATGCCCCCTCGAGAGGATAGGTGAGTTCAAAGAACAAGAGATTGCTCTCAAAATGGATGATAAGACTAGAGGATGAAGGATAGAAGAAATGTTAGCTTGGAAGGGGATGGATATAAGCGTGGAAGAGAAAGGAGGATGAAGATGGAAAGCTAGATGAGAAATGATAAGGGAACCAACTTTAATGCTTACATTTTTATATTTATCATCATTGGGCAGATTATTGTAATGGCCAACAAACACCATGATATGATGTAGACCAAGGTGTGCAAGGTTGTACCATCACATGAGACAAGAAACCACAAACAAGGATGATCATGACTCATACTAAGAGAGCGATTGCCCCAGTCTTTTTGTCATAATCAACCACAAACAATAAAGACATGCAAGAAAAATCATGAAACATCATTGCTCCTCTAAATCTTGTTGTCAGGTCATCCTTGAGGAACTAGCATCATGATTTCCAAAAGACAAAAAAAGCATCATAAAATTAAATGCTAAGTGCTTGCCAAGTGTCTGAATGTTAAAATGGCAAGTTTTTCAAGTTTTTCAAGTGTGGTGGAATGTTTGATGTCTTGCTGTCAAAATGTTAGGGTTGACGATATGAAGATGTCAGATTGGTGTCAATTTTAGGAAGGACACATCCTGAATGATGTCAAGATGTCAGATTCAGAAAGGACACATTTTGAATGACATCAATGCTAGAGTGATACCAAATTCAGGAAGGACACATCCCAAATGAGGTCGATGTAAAGTTCGGGAAGGACACATCCTGAACAATGTCAGTGTCAAGATGCCAAGTTGATGTCAAGTTTGGGAAGGACACATCCCAAACAATGTCGATGTCAAGATTGTCAAATTCAGGAAGGACACATCCTAAATGATGCTAATATCAAGAGGAATGTATCTCAAATGTCGTGAGAATCCTCAAAATTCCAGATAACCATGACAATGCCTATGAAGGAAAATCATAGGGCATAATTAAATGATGGGATACCCTTCAGAAGGAGACATGTGTAGAGTAAGCAAGATTTGACTAGTTTGACTAAGTTGGACTGAGTTTGACCAATTTTGATATGCCAAGATGATTGTCGTGCTTGATTGACAGATTGTAGAAGTTTGCTTGGGTAGATTGTTCATTTGAATTTTGACAAATACCATGATAAATTTAAAGACTATTTCATGTGTGTGAGAAAATTGTGCAGTGAACCCTAATGGACTAACCTAGTGTGGCCTCAGGGCCTCATTGATAGATGGCCTTGCCTACGTCATACACTTAGAGACCTCGTAGTTTGACACGACCAATGACTTTGTCTTGTTGACCAAATATTGAGTCATGACTTATTTTGAAAAAACTACTAGGATTGATCTAATGTCTCGGGGGATCGAAGATGAGCCTTGCCTACATAGCAAATGCGTAGAGGCAACATAGTTCAACAATGACAAAGACTAATCAAGACTTGAATTGACGTGACTATGTTGACTGATATGACTCCATTTTCTATAATTTTTGTGTTTTCTTTAGGACGTTTTTCAATTTTTAGGTCTTTTTTCAGGACATTTTTCAGATTTTTAGGTCTTTTTTAAGGACTTTTTTTGATTTTTAGGTATTTTTTAAGACATTTTTCAATTTTTAGGTCTTTTTTCAAGACATTTTTTTATTTTTAAGTCTTTTTAGGACATTTTATGATTTTTAGGTCTTTTTTAGGACATTTTATGATTTTTAGGTCTTTTTTTAGGACATTTAATGTTTTTTAGGTCTTTCTTCAAGACATTTTATGATTTTTAGGTCTTTTTTTAAGGACAATTTATGATTTTTAGATCACGTACGGTACCCATTGTAGTCTCATGATGAAATTTTTCCCTATTCAAGTTGAGAATGAGCCAAGTAAAATGGAATGCAAAGAAAAGGCATGACTAACATAGACAATGGATAGTATGAAAAAACTGATTTCAACTATTGTCAGCCATGGACAAAAATGTCATGATGTCGGGGTGAAGTGTTATGACAAATGTCAGAAAGAGTATGTTCATTAGGGACAAAAGTAGATAGAGTGATAGTAGATGGCACAATAATGACTGACTACACATGGTGCCTGCTTGCCAGGTTTTCACCATGGTACTTATCCAAAGCACCTATTTACCAGGTTTTCACTATTGGATGAATTATTTCTCTTTATTTTTGTTGTTTTATTCATCAATTTTTTTTGGTGTCACCAAGACACCTGTTTTCTAGATTTTCATTAGGGTGACGATTTTTTTATTTTTTAGGAATTTTTCCCTATCTCTCTGAATCTAGGTATAAAATTGATAAATGTCAGATCCATGGACTGCCTTGATGATGCCTTGATCTTATGTGGATGATCGTGCTAGATGAAAGGACTTGATTAAGATGAGAAGTACGAGTGGCATATATGAAGGATGGTATATGCGACAAATGAAAGAGGCTATGGTAGGATCCCTAATGTCCACACTATGTGGGCCATCATTCTTTAGCCGAAAAGGAGCTTGGGAAACCAACAAGCTAGAGTACGAGAAGGAGTTGTCATGAAAGATTCATTGAAAGACATTTCCAATGGAGGGATATGATGGATATGTGAACATGGATGGATGGAAAAGAGTATATGGTATGAGTGAGAGTGACATGGATATAGACCTTGGATCAACAGACGCTTTGTTTGAATTTTTTCCTTGATAGATGCCCCTAGTGATTTTTGATGGAGAGGCATACTTTGAGATCGACTTTATCTCATCTTCACTTTTGAATTTTATTTCTATTTTGTCTGATAGCTTTTTATTTTGGCTATGGGACTTGTCTTGATCTTCTTTTCTTTCTTTTTATTTTTTTATCTCATTTTAAAGATATCTCGTTCATTGGAGCTTTTCCTTTATTCTTTTCTTGAGCTATGATTTTTTGATCCATGTCTATGATGCGAGTGGATGTGTGTGAAATGGGGAAAGTAGGTGAAGTGAAATGAATGTTTAGTGGATGAATGGGAGTGGTGATGCCATTAATGAAATCTTTTGGACTATCCTTTTATGTACTATTAACATCAAAGGAGGCTTGCACATCCTTAATAACTTGGCAAGATGAGTTAGTAGAGATAACAATAGGAGATTCATATCCTATCCCAAGGTAGGTGGGATGGAAGGATGATGATTGGATATCCTCAACGGGGTCATGCTCAAAGAGTGGGTTATCATAAATTTCTTGGTCAAACAAGGGGTTATAATAGATATGAAAAGCTTGAGAGGAGGTGTTGATGATGTTTTCTGCACAACAACAACTTAGACACAATATAATATCCTATCTCTCTTGAAAGGTAAATCTCTATCAGCATGCCTCAAGAGATAACCCCAAGGTCTCTAATGTCAAGTCTTGAAAATGCATAAACAACTTAGTGATAAATGTGAAAATGTTGATAATCACAAAGGGACCTTACTACAAGAAAATACTGAATCTTTAATTTATTAGATTTGGCAATATGATGATACTTCAATCCTAAATCTAACTGGAATGACAAAGAAATAACAAAAGATAAGGGTTTCAAAGAAATCAATAAGATTAATACTACTCCTAAGATTAACAATGTAAATGATGAAATACTTGAAATGGACCAATCCCTCATAAGCTAATCCCTACTCGACCCAGATGGATCTGCAATCTTATAAGAATAGTGCAATCTTCTAAGGTATTAAAGATTTTCAGATCATGAACATTCATCCAAGACAACCCTAAGGAAATTGAAATGAAAAAACATGCACAATTAAACTAAGAACAATAGATATATGGTCCAGGCTAACTTTGCAAAGAAACTAACAGTTAGCTAGCTGCAAAAAGTATGGACTAGGGATCACTGCAACACTTCAAGCATCAAATCATGAACACTATTGAATCAGACCTAACTCTACAATCTAACATACATCTAATAACCTTGAGAAATTTCAAAAGATAGAATCATAAGAACCATGAAAGATAACTCAACACAAAGGGATCACCTGGAATCACAATGTCTTCAACTGTATTGAATCATCCAATATCATCAACAATTCCAATATTTTGTGTTATAACATTTGCTCAGAACGAACTAACTCCTAGCTCTACCACCCTACTAGCTTCTTAATATAATTCTTCCACTCTTATGATTTCTACTACCCCTTACAAATGAGGTGAAATTCCATATTTATAGAAACCCCCCAAGATATGTCGGCCTAATTAGATTTTACAATAATAAATGGCCATAAAATAGGTCGGCCAAGAGGAATTCAAAATAAGATAAAATATGCATTAAATGCATGAACTTATCTAGGTCGGCCTGGGATTTACAATGTAACCTAATCCAATGCATGAGAAGGACATTAAAACTAGGTAGAAAAGGCTCCAGATAAATAGGAAGCACAACTCCTAATGCAATCGATCATTAATTGGCCCCTTCATCCTTATCTCGATCCAATTTATCTGGAATCATCAAAGGCACCCTGTCCAAGTTGGCTATAGGTGGTAGGGGTAAAACATTAATTCTCCTCTCAATAGATTTGATATTTTCCCTCGACTAGTCTGCTGACTTATCCCATTCAACCTTACTGGACCGTATCCATCAATAACTACAATATAGGTGGCCGCATCATCTAACTGATGTTCAGTAACCGAATCTTCACTGGCTGGAGAATATACATCTTGCCACCATTTTCTCAATTGATCTAAACTAAAATGCTTCGGTACAAACCTCCTTCTCCCTATCATGACCTCAAGGAAAGAAATGTATCCATTATAGATATCAATCAGGGTATCCTCAATTTTCCTACTTTGCTTATATATCTTCTTCAGAACCTTCTGCCTTATCCTTCTTTCTTCTGTGCACAGGGGATGGAACCTTAACTGATACTTCTTCTCTTTGAAGAGGTTCAACTTAGTCAGTTCCAACAGTTGAATCTTCATATGTGACTAGGGTAGACTGCATCACCCATTCTATTTCTACCTCAGCATTATAGAGTTCACCCTCTGAACTTGGATCCACCATTCTACCCTTGGTTCCACCTATCGTTGCCCTGCTTCACTCAACCTTCACTTGACAAAGAAACCATAGAAAAACTACGTGAAACCAAGGTTAATCAATCAAAATAATCATTAAAATGAATCCCATATATCTCATAAAAATTGATCATATGAAATTTTGGGTTTCAAGTCATCCCATGGAATCATAGCTAGAGAGGAATTCCAAAAAATTTTGAGCCAGGTGGATTCCAATGAAAAGAACATGAAAAGTGGCCATTAATTATTTAGTAAATCATCACAGGGCAAGAAACAACATGATACATCTTACAACAGCTCAAATTAATCATATTATGCATAATCATATGTTAACAAATTATGCTATCTCATATTCCTTCACTTTCCACTAAATTTCGGGGAAATCCACCTAGGGTGGAAATCTGTGAAAACAACAATAGTCTACAAGTTCTGGAAAGTGAAGAGACCATAGGAATTTTGGGAAAATCCAAAGGGAGTAGAAATCTGTGAAGCAAGAAAAACTATGAATCACTGCATGTTCAGGAAAAAGCAGAGGACAAGGAAAATCAGGGAAATCTGCAAGCAAAGGAAAATCCTGAAACAGGGTAAAAACCCCGATGTCAATGTTCCTACCTGGCCTCACTCAAATTGATTGAATGATCACAAATTTGAGGACCTGGGCTCTGTTAGCTCTCAAAAATGTAGGAAAAATACCTCTAGAGGTTGCCAATCTCTAGGTACATTTCAAGGTAATAGACAAGGCCAAATGAATTGAACCTTCTACTCTTCAAGTGCTACCAGACCTAGGTGGGTGTACCTATAACAATGAAGCAGATTTGACCAATGTTTATCTCCTAAAGAAATTTATCCACACTAGAAAATAGTAGTGGATAAATGAGTTTTAATTGGGTATAAATTGTATAAGCAATATCAAGGCTAATATCTAATATGTTCATATGTAAAATGAATGAAACTAAAAAGGGAATGGTTGAGACTAGTGCTTTATTGGGTGTACAGAGTCAAATGAAAATCTAAAATGAATAACTTCTTCCTGGCAGAAAATCAAATTTTTTGGCATATAGGTTTGAGTTTATAACTTGTATAAACATGCAAGGATGTGACTATTGAGTTCTTCTTAATTATCCAAATGATATTTCCTAATTACTATGATTGACTAAGAGGATTTAATCTCTCATTGAAAGAACCAATTAATAAACCATACAGATACAACAAGTGTGCACTAATAAACTAAAAAATATCCTTGATATATTAGTTTAAACAATTAAAAAATATCAACTTTGGAGACAACTTCAACAATACTTTTAATTAACACAACAAACAACTGAAACCAGAAAAAAGTTACCAAATCAAATGAATTCAATTGAAATCTCCATCATTTTTTACATACATCATAGTCTTAAAATTATAAAGATTTTATTCTACTATATTTTATGTCTCTTGTTTGTTGTCAAAAAATGAGTATTTATACATCAGTCATCTAAAAAGTCACATCCCTTTGTATTCAAATCTAGGCAGTTATTCCATTTGGGCCTTTTCAAACGTTTGCTAAACACCCGCTGAGACGTCTTGTAGTTTCACCGATGTATTGAGTCTCTCCAACTACCACAAATTTTATATCACTTTGATATCATGTAGTCTCATCGATGCGTTGAGTCTCATTGATAGCTTTCCCTTCAGTCATGAGTGTATCATTGTGATATTGAAGGTCAAGTAGATGTTACTCTGCTTTCATTGTGTTCTACTGAGATTTATCCTTCATCAACTCCAATCGCTGAGACATAGTGGTTTCCTGCTAATGGAACTTCATTCAACATGAGCTTCCTATCTCTCGCCAAAGAAGCTAGTCTCGTCGAATCAATCCTATCCAAGTATATCGCTAAATCCTTAATGTGACCCTGTCGACATAGGGGGTCAACAAGACTCCATAATCTCATCCTGATGGTACTATACTACCGACAGGACCCACCTTTTCAGGGAACATATTGAGAATATTGGAGATTCCTTTTTGATGCTCTAGAACTACACCACAATCGATAAGACACAAATATGCTTGTTATGACTTACATTGATGAAGACTTTCTTGCCGATAGTACTCAATTTTGTAGGAAACATGTTGAGAATATTATAGATTCCTTTTTTATGCTCCAGAATCACACCACAATCGGTAAGACACAAGTAGGCCCATTATGACTTACATCGATGACTATTGTTTTTCTGATAGGACCCCTATGTCACTGAGACTGCAAACTACATCATGCCAATGTGTATTACCAAATGAAATAACATCGATAAGACTTTCCCGATGTCTTGCTGATAGATTGCAAAAGAAATATATTAGAATAAAATTCATTATGGATCGGGGAGACTTGCAAGATGTTACGCCAATATGGTTTGTACTTTCAAATGCTCTAGAACAAGTGAATTCTAGGAGACCAAATGATGAAAACCAACTTATGCATGGGAAAAATGTTATGCAAAGCAGATTCATGATCTTATGGCATGGAATTCTTAGGAAACTTATGGGTACATATAGCCATAAAATTTCCAAAATTTTATAGTTCTAATAGTGGCTCCATTTGGGGATGAATGATTGTGAGATCATTGCAAGGATCTAGATTTCTGGATGAGTAGACCAAACTCAAGGTGATAGACCATTGAGCAAGATGGAAAGAATGGAAATGGAGATGAACATGTCCCTATACTACTGTACATGGAAAGATTTATTTTAAAAGAAGAAATATTAGGGTTGTCCATGTACTGGAAATTCATGTTCCTTTTTATTTCCTAAACTGTTGTGCATGGAAAAGAATTTTTGAGAGGATTGTCAAGATTTGTCCATGCACTGGAAACCCTTAATCCTCTATATTACTCAAGAGAAAAAATGCTTCAAGAATTGCCCATGTACAGGAAACTCTTGTTCTTCACTAGTCATGTTTTGCAAATAATATGAATCTTCACCTTTCTTGCCAACAACAACAAAGGGTCCCAATCACAAAGCTTCAAATTTCCTATGTTTTCCCTTCTCTTGACACCTTGCATTCCACATTAATATCAGATCATTTTATTCAAATTTTCTATATTTTTCTCTTTTATCAAATAAATACTTCATTTGTGCCTACAATTTCACATTTTGGTTTTGAGCTACTCTTCTTACTTCATCAAGCTTTTCCAGTTGTTCCTAGCTTGTGTTCCATACACCAATTCAAATGGGGATTTTCCAATTGCATTTTTCAAAGTTATCCTATCATCCCACACAACCAACCTCAACTTTGAATCCCAAACCTTCTTATTCCCACCTAGCATCCTCCTTATGATCTTCAAAAGACTTTTGTTGCTGGATTTTTCTTGACCATTAGCTTGCAGATGGTAAGGGGCTGCATAAGAGATAGTGATACCATATGTGCTACAAATATCTTTAAACTCATCAAATCTAAAACATATCCCATTATATGTAATCAATCTTAATGGTGTACCAAATCTGGTAATGATGTTATCCATTAAAAAATTGATTGCAACTTTACTTGTTGCTTGCTTGGTTGGGACTGCCTCTACCCATTTGGTGAAGTAATTAGTAGCTACCAGGATCCATTTATGTCCTCAACTTGATTTCTCTTGTATCTCCCTAGTAAAATCAATTCCCCACTGATGAAAAGGGGCATCAACCTGCAAAGGTCTGAGTGGTAAAGCTCCCTAATACTTCATTTTCCCTAAGAACTTCTAAAATGCTTCACATCTTCTTACATATGAAAAAGAATCATTAAATTTTTTTGGCCAGTAATAACCTAACCTGAGAATCTTGTGTGCAGTTGTCTTTGTAGAATAATGGCCTCCACAAACCCCTTCATGCATTTCTCTTAAAACACACTTGGTATGTGACTCATCTAGACATAACAACATCTCGTCCCTATTCTTCTAAAAAAAATCACCTTCCATGAACACATATTTAGATGCTTGCAGCTTCAAGGTTCTTCTCTGATTATCACTTAATCCTTCAGGGAACTTCATGTATTTGAGATAATACATGATTTTTGTATAACAAGCAGTATGCTCAATACTTGCAATTGCATTTCCTTCATCTTCTACATTAAAAATTTGATTTGCTTCAACATTTTTTTTTGCCATTAACTTGGACAAACCCTAACCTCTCACTAATTTAGTGATTTGTATTTCAATATCAAATTCTTGAATTTTATTAATCCACCTACATCTCTTTCTAGTTACCTCTGACTGTGTCAAAATATCTTTAACAACTACATGAGGGACATAAGCTATCAATTTAGCTCCAACAAGATATGGTCTAAAATCTTTTATGGCTTTCACCAATGCAAATGCTTGTTTCTCCATTATATCATATTTCAATTCTGATCCTTGTAATGACTTGTTGAAAAAAGACACAGGTTGTTCATGACCTTCCTCATTCTTCTATAACATGACAACAACTATAGTGTGCAGTGAAGCAAATGAAAATATTTGAAAGAGTTTTGAGAAATATGGAGATTTAAGGACAGGGGCTTCCTTGATGACCTTTTTGATTGATATAAAATCTTCTAATGCTTCTACAGTCCAATCTAACTTTTGTCCCTTCCTCAACATCTTTGAGATGGGTTTAACAATTTCAACAAAATTAGAAACAAATCTCCTAACAAAATTGATCTATCCAAAAAATGACTAGATGGCCTTGATGGTCTTAGGAATAGGAACTTTATCTATGGATTCAACCCTCTTAGGATCTATTCTAATCCCCTCCTTTGACACAATATGTCCTAAGAGTTTACCTTCTGTGACTACAAAATGACATTTTTTAGGGTTCAAACTAATACCATATTCTAGATCTTTAATAAATACCTTTTCTAGATGTTCTACATGATCTTCATCCCTTTTTGAATAAGCAGTAAGGTCATCTTGATACACCACCATGATAGCATTAATCAAGTCTACAGATGCTACATCCATAGCTCTTTGAAAGGTTGCACCTACATTTGTGAGACCAAATGGCATTCTCACATAAACATATGTTCCCCATTGAGTCGTAAAGGTTGTCTTGTACTGCTCAGATTCTTTGACTTTAACCTAGTTGTAACCAGAGAACCCATCCATCATAGATAACAATTCACACCCTATTAATTTATGTAGTATAGCCTCCATATTAGGTAGAGGATAATTATCCTTGAGAGATTCCATGTTTAGATTTCTGAAATCCACACATAATCTGATATCTCCATTTTTCTTCCTCACAAGAACCAGGTTTGAGACCCATGTTGAGTGCCTGATTGGTTTGATGATACCTCCATCTCTAAGATTTGCCAATTCTTCCTATATTTTTGGTTCCAATGTTGGGTTAATGGGTCTTTGTTTCTATCTAAATGGCTTTACATCTAGTTTCAACAGGATTTCATGTTGAAACAAATCCTCCTTGTATGCTTTAAGATCTTCATAGGACCATGCAAACACATGTTTATATTTTCTCAGTAATGCTATCAACATTCTTCGAATTGTCAGGCTTATTTTCTTCCCTATATATACCTTTTTTGGTTCCAGCTCAGTCCCTAAGTTGATCTCTTCAATATCCTCCCTCGTGACTGGTGTCTGCTTCATGAGGGACCTATCACTTCCATCATATACCATCTCCAATGCCACTAGCCCATTGGGAAGCTTATTAGTTGTAATCTGTAAGACCTCCTTCCCGAATACTATCTGCTTCCCATCTACCTCTTCTACAAAGGCATTGAAACTAATTTCTTGAGCTTCATATTGATCTATATAGTGAAGGAATTTCAGGAGGTCAGTATCATCATTAAAAACCAACCAGTTGTATATATCGTCAAGCACATCCGGTCTTTCTTTGAACTCAATTTGAGACACTCTAGCCAATGTGATGTCATCTCTTCTTAGTGCTACATTTTCTAAAAAGTCTAACATTCATACATCATTCCTATATTGCTTCAGTCTCTTATGTTTTGCTACATATTTTGATTTAACCTAAGAAACAACTAGCTCAAAATCCCCTAGAATAACAAGCAGCTTGATCTTATGTTATACAACCATATTCAATCATGTTAGTAAAGCTTCATACTCTGCTATATTTTTTGTGCATTCAAATGCTAGAAAAAATGAATATTTAAAAGTAACTCCTTCAGGGGAAACAAATACTATTCCTGCTCTGTTACCTTCTTGGCTGCAAGCTCCATCAAAGTACATTTTCCACACACCATCATAGTTTTTTGCAATATGTTTATCAATTGGATCACCATTGACAAATTATGGCTAGGCTTGTTCTATCTTAAAATTCCCAAGATCCACATCACAAAATAAATTGACTTGATCTGGAGGTACACAATCTACAATTGGGTTCATCCTCAGCTCCCTATACAACTTAACTTTTGGACCGTTCATTGGAATTGTTGCATAAGATAAATCAAATTTGACGTTTCCTCCAACTGCTGTCATCCATTGTCTTGATAAAAGCATCCCAAACTGAGGAGTATCAATTACAGTTATATCTGTATTATAGGCCACCTGAGGATAAGTAGCTAGTTTGACTTCAACATCTTTCATAACACCTACTACTGGAACAGGCCTACTATCTATTGTATAGCATTTCCCTTCATTAGTATCTACCCACATACCAAGTTGTTTCATAACTCCAATTGGCATGATATTGATTGTAGTGCCAGAGTCTATCATACAATTCCTTAATAGTTTTTTGTTTATAAGCAATGTGGTGAAAAATAGTTCAACTTGTGGAGAACTTACCAATACATCATTTAAACACAATTCAGGGACAATCATTTTCTCTTTCTTGTGAACCATTTTAGTGGCCATCTGATTTTCAAAACCCGTACTTTTCTCATTTCCACTTGATATCAATTGAATTGCACTATCCCTATACTCCTCAATTCTCATCATCTCAAGTAGTGGGATAGACATTTTTTCTTGAGATAAAGCCTGAGAGAAGTTGAATGAAGAACCCTCTACCTTAACCATCTTCTTTTTCTCTAATGTTTCCCCCTTGAATTCTTCCTTTTGGATAGGTTTCTGCTTTTCTTTGTATAACTCTTTTTTCTCTTATTTATAAACAATATTTTGTTCATTCTTGTCATGTTGCTTATTTTATGTTCTTTTCAAAATTCTTGGTGTCACCTTCATGAATGTTTCCCTGGGAGCATTGTCCTTTTCATTCACTATCCTATTTCTTAACCAATACTTTCTCTTCGCTTGTTCAACCACAACAATGGTTAACCTCTTTATTTCTTCATTAGTGGGTCTCCTTATATCACATTGAGTAGGCACCTCAACAGAGTATTGTTTTGCACAATCTTCTTCAGAATCAGAAAAAACCTGTTGTTTAGCCATGTGGACATTGTACCTTTGATTTGAAACATCATACTCATAACCATCATCTTCTGAAGATGAATATTCCTCCTTAGTAAGGTGAAAGGTATTTGAGGTCAAGTACACTATATGATCCTCTACACTATCACCTGCTAACATTCCTTCTTCTTGCATTTCTTGGGCTACAACACAATGGTTTGGGGAATGTGGCCCATCACAACCTTCACACCAAAGATTATTATTGACCATATATGTCCCCTTCTTCCTTAATGGATCAGGTGTTTCCTTGTTCCTGGGTCTATCTATTACAGGTTTTCCATCCTTCCAATTTGTATTATAAGGCATGTCATGTAACCGAGGCCTCTCATTTATGTACATGTTCTCCTATTTGTACTGATAATTATTGGCTTGCTAAGGAACTCTAGGATTTTCTCTCGTATTGATCATCCCAGTAGCTTTCCTATTGTTTTCAATGGTTAGTGCTATCTTTTGGGTTTTAGCTAAATTTCTTGGAAACCTTTTTCTTAATTCATACCCTATTTTTGGATCGAATACATTCAAATAAATACTCAATGTTGTAGAGTCTAGAAACTTTGACCCAGGTGGTATCTTATTCTACAGTTTGTTGAATCTTCAGCTAAAATCATAAATTGAATCATTCAATTTTTTTGAATCCATATTCATTCATGTAAAGCAACATCTGGTGCACATGGATTTCCATACTGTTTAAGAAATCGATCCTAAAATTCTTGGATAGAATCAATAGAAGTTGTTGGCAAGCTATTGAACCAATCCCTAGCTTCTTCAGTGAGTGACATCAAAAATAACCTCATATGTAAATCTTCATATGCTATATCCAAGTCCTGGATAAAAGCATTAAAATTCCTCAAATGATCTTCAACGGTAATTGCACTGCTCCCTGTAAACTTAGGAACAAGACTCCTCCAACTACTATCCATAGAGTAAGGGTATAATTGAAACCCTATCAAATCAAATTGTCTAGTCATTGTTGTATATTGTTGAGGGGGAGGATTATGCACATGCTGATATTGGTACATTGGATTGTTGTATTGTGTATGAAGATATGGAACATATTGCTGACCATGAGGTGGTTGTATATTTGTATGTTGTGATGCAATATATGGTGGATGGTTTGGTTGCTTGTATTGATTTATCATATGATTCTAAGGAACCTTTGATGGGTTTGAAGGCCTTGTATTATCATTTCCTTGCCTATGAGGTAGTATATACTTTGAAAAACCAGTTGTCTGAGCATCAATTTGGGCTTTCTGCAATTTCAAGTCTTGGATTGCTTTTATCATTTGGATCTTTTCATGTTTAGCTTTTTCCCTTTCTACTTCTTTTTTATGAAACTCGAGTTGTGCTTCTACTTCTTGATGAGTTGAGAACTCATAGCTTTCTTGAGGAATTACATGATCAATAGGCTCACTTTGATTACCCTCCATTCTTTGATCATATTCTTGTTGACATATGATTCGTTCAGCTTCAAATTTAGCATCAAACTCTACCTATTTTTGAGGATTATAAAAATGATTTCTTTGTTCTTCAGAGGTACAAGATTCTACACTTGAATTATCTCTCCATGTATCATAATGGTCATATGTCTCACAATGTGGTCTTGATGCTTTGTCTTTGTTCGTTATGCACATGTCATCCCCTTTCTTCTTACCCTTATCATCCTTATCACCATTATGTGTCCACTTACTGTTAGCAGTAGGACCTCCCTTGTATTTGGATCTTCCACCATTCATGTTGAATTGATTCAATATTCTTGTCAGAGTCGCCACTCACTTTGTGAAAAGTGAGAAAAATGAAACTATTCTTGATTTTATCCCCCAACAAAATCACCTTTTCAGAAAATTCTCAAATTATGAATCTTTCTTCAATGATTTTGTATGATGATCTTCAACTAGATATTCTGAAATAATCCCCAGTAGAGTCACCAATTTGTTAGCTCTCAAAAATGGAGGCAAAATACCTCTAGAGGTTGCCAATCTCTAGGTACATTTTAGGGTAACAGACAAGGCCAAATGAATTGAACCTTCTACTCTTCAGGTGATTCCAGACCTAGGCAGGTGTACCTATAACAATGAAGCAGAATTGACCAATGTTTATCTCCTAAAGCAATTTACCCACACTAGAAAATAGGAGTGGATAAATGAGTTTTAATTGGGTATAAATTGTATAAACAATATCAAGGCTAAAATCTAATATGTCCATATGTAAAATGAATAAAATAAAAAGGGAATGGTTGAGACTAGTGCCTTATTGGGTGTACAGAGTCAAATGAAAATTTGAAATGAATAACTTCTTCCTAGCAGAAACTCAAATTGTTTGGCATATAGGTTTGAGTTTATAACTTGTATAAACATGCAAAGATGTGACTACTGAGTTCTTCTTAATGATCCAAATGAGATTTCCTAATTACTATGATTGACTAAGAGGATTTAATCTCTCGTTGAAAGAATCAATTAATCAACCATACAGATACAACAAGTGTGAACTGATAAACTGAAAAAATATCCTTGATATATTAGTTTAAATAATTAGAAAATATCAACTTTGGAGACAACTTCAACAATACTTTTAATTAACACAACAAACAATTGAAACCAAAAAAAAAGTCACCAAATCAAATGAATTCAATTAAAATCTCCATCATTTTTTACATGCATCATAGTCTCAAAATTATAAAATTTCTAATCTATTGTGTTTTCTATCTCTTTTTTGTTGTCAAAAAATGAGTATTTATACATCATTCATCTAAAAAGTCATGTCCCTTCATATTCAAATCTAGGAAGTTATTGCATTCGGCCCTTTTCAAACATTTTCTAAACACCCGTTGAGACATCTTGTATTTTTGCCGACGTATTGAGTCTCTCTGACTACCACATATTCTAAATCGCTTTGATATCATGCAGTCTCATCGATGTGTTGAGTCTCACCAATAGCTATCACTTTAGTCATGCATGTATTACTGTGGCATTGAAGGTCAGGCAGATGTTCCTCTGCTTTCATTGTGTTCTATTGAGATTTATCCTTCGTCAACTCTGATCACTGAGACATAGAGGTTTTCTTGTTGATGGAACTTCATTCAGCATGATCTTCCTATCTCTCATTGAAGAAGCTAGTCTCGCCAAATCAATCCTATCCAAGTATATTGCCAAACCTTAATGTGACCCTGTTGTTGTGAGATAGGGGGTCAAAAAGACTCCATAAGCTCATCCCAATGGTACTATACTACCAACAGGACCCACCTTTCTGGGAAACATATTGAGAATATTAGAGATTCCTTTTTTATGCTCCAAAACTGCACCACAATCAATAAGACATAAATATGCTCGTTATGACTTACATTGATGAAGACTTTCTTGCTGATAGGACCCACTTTCCCATAAAACATGTTGAGAATATTATAGATTCCTTTTTTATGCTCCAGAATCGCACCACAATCGGTAAGACACAAGTAGACCCATTATGACTTACACTGATGACTATTGTTTTTCCAATATGACCCTTGTTTTGCTAAGACTGAAAACTACATCATGCCAATGTGTATTACCAAATGAAATAACATCGATAAGACTTTCCCGATGTCTTGCTGATAGATTGCAAAGGACATATATTAGAATAAAATTCATTATGGATCGGGGAGACTTGCAAGATGTTACGCCAATATGGTTTGTACTTTCAAATGCTCTAGAACAAGTGAATTCTAGGAGACCAAATGATGAAAACCAACTTATGCATGGGAAAAATGTTATGCAAAGCGAATTCATGAGCTTATGGCATGGACTTCTTATGAAACTTATGGTTATAGACAACCATAAAAATTTCAAAATTTTACAGTTCTAATAGGCTCAAATGCTACTTGTCTCAAATCATTCATTGATGGATCTAGACTTAGAATTCACTCAAGGGAAATTCGATTAGTATTGGTGATGGTTCCAAAATCAAAACCCTAAGGTTCCACCATTAACATAGGGGAGTAAGCCTAGATTTCAATTTCCACCACTACTAAGCTTGATGATGGGTTATTCAAAGGAGACACAGGTGAGTTTCACTTAAATGAAATTGAAAACAAGCTCACAAAATCACCCAAGCCCAGAAATCACACAAGCTTTAAAACCTCAAAATCAACCAAAATAAAAACAACCATGCACACAAGATTGAGCTCAAAAATGCAATCATGAGAATGCTAGACACCATTAGACTTGTCGATCAATAGGAGAATACAGTGACTGGGCCATCGACATTCACAAAAATGACAGAGAAAAACCCCAAATCTGGGAATTTGACAAGGAGATGGAAAGTCAGGAAAATCCGATCCACCAAATTCTACAAGGGACCAAAATCTCTGAAAAATAGTGCAAAACATTAGCTGCTGAGCTTTGAGTGAAATCCAGGAAAATCCAGATGGGGCAGAAAATACCGAGAGCAATGAAAACCTGAAATGAGCTCAGAACATTATATTTTCAAAGTACTTCCTAGAAAGGGGGGTATATGCACAAATAGGATAATCATTCAAGCACGCATTAAGGAAACAAAATCTCAAACGGAAAGGGCCAAAGCATCAAAAACCTGAGCAAAAGAGGGTCCCTACTTTTAGTGGGGTGTGTGTGCGAAAACTACACAACAAATAGTGACTCTACTGGGAAAATGCTCCAGAGCATTTTGATGACGAACAAGAATGAAGAACCCAAAATCTTTGGTTTTGATCTCACTATTAGACAAACAAATCAAAATGCCAAGATTAAAGAATCAGAACCAAAGGTGGACCGAACCTTTCATAAACTAAAAATTCAAGTTTGTGCACATGATTTCATTTCCTTCCTTAAGCCACTGTAGAAGCCAAGTTCAGTCAATGCAGTCTACGTAAAGATTCTAACTTCAAAAGAAACCTGGATAGAGCCTCATTTCCAATCAGGTGTCTATAGCCCCAATGAGGTTATCGTTGTGACTCTCCCAAACATAGCTCTATTTCCAACCAAGCATCCATAGCCCCGATAGAGATATTCGACTACTCCTTGTAAGTTGAATTCATTCTTTTGATTTTCAATTTTTTTTCATATTTATTTTCTTTTCACTTTTATTTCAACCTATGAACAATGACGTTCAAACGCAGGACTGAGAACGACAATGGTGCTGAAAAAAAATTGGATTTTTCACCTAACAAGACCTCACAAGGACCCTATTGCAACCTCAGGATTCTTAAGGTGTATGAAAGATATAATATTTCAAGATACCTCGGGTTCAATTCAAACCAATGACCCATCCTCTTTGAATGAAACATTCAGACTGCTTGATGCAAACATAAGATCTTGACGATTAATTCCAAAGATATGATTAAATTCCATTAGTAAAACACTAAGAAATAGTCCCAGATAATAAAATGGTTGTTGTGTAGGAAAGACACTTTAATCTGTTGATGATGTTTTTTGCACAACAACTCAGACATAATATAATATTCTATCTCTCATGAAAGGTAAATCTCTATTAGTATTCCTCAAGAGATAACCCCAAGGTCTCTAATGTCAAGTATTGACAATGCATAAAAAACTTAGTGATAAATGTGAAAATGTTGGTAATCACAAAGGGACCTTACTACAAGAAAATGTTGAATCTTTAATTTATCAGATCTGGCAATATGATGATACTTCAATCCTAAATCTAATTGGAATGACAAATAAATAACGAAAGATAAGGGTTTTAGAGAAATTACTAAGATTAATACTACTCCTAAGATTAACAATGCAAGTGATGAAATACTTGAAATGGACCAATCCCTCATAAACTAATCCTTACTCAACCTAGATGAATCTATAATCTTACAAGAATAGTGCAATATTCTAAGGTATTAAAGATTTTTAGATCATAAAAATTCATCCAAGACAACCCTAACGCAATTGAAATGAACAAAAATGCATAATTGAACTAAGCACAATAGATATATGGTCTAGGCTAAATTTGCAAAGCAACTAACAGTCAGCTAGCTGCAAAAAGAATGGACCAGGGATCGTTGCAACACTTCAAGCATCAAATCATGAACACCATTGAATTAGAACTAACTCTACAATCTAACATCTAATAACCTTGAGCAATTTCAAAAGATAGAATCATAACAACCATGCAATATAAGTCAACACAAAGAGATCACTAGAAATCACAATGTCTTCAATTGTATTGAATCATCCAACATTAGCAACAATTCCAATATTCTATGTTACAACATTTGATCATAACAAACTAACTCCTAGCTCTACCACCATTCTAGCATCTTAATCTAATTCTTCGACTCTTTTGATTTCTACTACCCCTTACAAATGAAGCGAAATGCCATATTTATAGAAACCCCCCAAGATATGTTGGTCTAATTACATTTTACAATAATAAATGGCCATAAAACAGGTCGGCCAAGAGGAATTAAAAATAAGATAAAATATGCATTAAATGCATGAACTCATCCAGGTTGGCCTAGGATTTACAATGCAACCTAATCCAATGCATGAGAAGGATGGAAAAAGTAGGTAGAAAAGGCTCCAAATAAATAGGAAGCACAAATCCCAATGCAATTGATCATTAATTGACCCCTCCATCCTTATCTCGATCCAATTTATCTGGAATCATCAAAGGCACCTTGTCCAAGTCAGCTATAGGTGGCAAGGGTAAGACCTTAATTCTCCTCTCAATAGATTTGATATTTTCCCTTGACTGGTCCACCAAATTATCCCATTCAATCTTGCTAGACCAATATCCATCCATAATTGCAATATAGGTGGCCGCACCATCCAACTGATGTTCAGTAACTGAATCTTCACTGGCTTGAGAATATACATCTTGCCACCATTTTCTCAATTGCTCTAAACTCAAATGCTTCGGTGCAAACCTCCTTCTCCTTGTCATGACCTAAAATAAAGAAATGCATCCATTATAGATATCGGTCAGGGTATCCTCAATTTTCCTACTTTGCTTATATATCTTCTTCATAATCTTCTGCCTTATCCTTCTTTCTTTTGTGTACAGGTGATGGAACCTTAACTGATACTTCTCTTTGAAGAGGTCCAACTTCTTCAGTTCCAATAGGTGAATCTTCATATGTGGCCAAGGGAGACTACATCACCCATTCTATTTCTGCCTTAGCATTATAGAGCTCACCCTCTAAACTTGGATCCACCATTCTACCCTTGGTTCCACCTATTGTTGCCCTGCTTGACTTAGCCTGCACTTGACAAAGAAACCATAGAAAAACCACATGAAACCAAGGTTAATGAATCAAAATAATCATTAAAATGAATCCCATATATCTCATAAAAATCTATCATATCAAAGTTTGGGTTTCAAGTCATCCTGCGGAATCCAAGCCAGAGAGGAATTCCAAAAAAAATTGAGCCAGATAGATTCCAACAAAATGAACATGAAAAGTGGCCATTAATTATTTAGTAAATCATAACAGGCCAATAAACGACATGATACATCTTACAATAGCTCAAATTAATCATATTATGCATAATCATACATTAACAAATTATGCTATCTCATATTCCTTCACTTTCCAGTAAATTTTGGGGAATATCTTCCTAGGACCGAAATTCATGAAAACAACAATAGTCTACAAGTTCTAGAAAATGAAGAGACATTAGGAATTTTGGGAAAATATGGAGGGAGTAGAAATACATGAAGCAATAAAAACTTTGGGTCACTGCATGTTCGGGAAAATGCAGAGAATAAGGAAAATCAAGGAAATTCTCCAGCGAAGGAAAATCCCGAAATGAGGTAAAAACCTGGATGTCGATGTTCCTACCTGGCCTCACTCAAATTTATTGAACGATCACAAATTTGAGCACCTTGGATCAAATGCTACTTGTCTCAAATCATTCATTGATGGATTTAAACTCAGAATTCACTCAAGGGAAATTTGATCAGTATTGGTGATGGCTCCAAAGTCGAAACCCTAAGGTTCTGCCATAAGCATAGGGGAGTAAGCCCAAATTTTGATTGCCACCAATACTAAGCTCGAGGATGGGTTATTCAAAGGAGACATAGGTGAGTTTAACTTAAATGAAATTGAAAAAAATCTCACAAACTCACCCAAGGCCGACAATCACACAAGCTCGAAAACCTAAAAAATCAACAAAAATGAAAATAACCATGCACATAGGATCTAGCTTGAAAATGCAGTCATGAGAATGCTAGAAACCATTAGACTCATCAATCAATAGGAGAATACAAAACTGGGCCATCAACAATCACATAAATGATAGACTAAAACCCCAAATCTAGGAATTCAACAAGGAGATGAAATGTAAGGAAAATCTGATCCATGCAGAATTCTATGAAGGACTGAAATCTCTAGAAAATAGTGCAAAACATTAGTTGTTGGGCTTTGAGTGAAATCTAGGAAAATCTAGATGGGGCATAAAATCTTGAGAGCAATGAAAAACCAAAAATGAGCTCAGAACATTAGATTTTCAAAGTACTTCCTAGAAAGGGGGGGTATATGCACAAATATGATAATCATTCAAGCATGCATTAAGGCAACAAAACCTCAAAAACAAAGGGCCAAAGCATCAAAAACCCAAGCAAAAGAGGGTCCCTACTTTCAGTGGGGTGTGTGTGCAAAAATTGTGCAACAGAAAGTAGATATGGCAAAGTTTGACGTGTCATCAAGGTCTTGAAAGGTTTCAATCCAAGCGCGACCATCCTTTTGTGTTCCTTTTGTAACTATCTTGACATCAACATTAGAATTTTGATCTCTATCAGTGGCATTAGCATTGTCGTTTGCTAGTAAATTATCCATATGATATTCTCCACATCCCATGTCATGAATTTGGACCTTGGGGTTTGATGGTGAGGTAAATGGAGTGTATGAATTGGTTAATGAAGATGTATCAATGTAGTGAGATAATGTGGTGATGGATGTGGACGTGGAAGGCTTTGCAAGTCTTGATGGGTCAATGAATTTGGAAGATGAAGATGTCGAGGCTTCACGGTTGATAGGCACTTTACACTCTGATACATTGTGTAAGTTGGTACAATATTGGAATGGATCAGGGTCTCCATATATACTAATCTCAATTCCTTCAAAAGGAAATTTCAAACATTGGTGATAAATGGAGGGGATGGCTTTCAGTGTGTGGATCCAAGGTCGATTAAGTAAATGTTGTATGGAAGGTCTAAATCTAGAACTTGACAAGTGGTGTTGACAATGATTGGCCCAATTCGAATTGGGAGTGTAATTACTCCCAGAGAGGAACATTCTTCATCATCATATGCCTTGATAACATTGCTTATTGTGGTGTCTACACAAGCATCAGAAAATCCTAGTGCCTTGACCAATTTTAAGGAACATATATTCAGTCCCGCTCCACCAACTACTAAGAATCATCTGACCTTATGCTTATGAACAAAAACTTTGATATGAAGGGCATCATTATGGTTGGATTTGGATGATGAATAGTCTTGGTTCTAAAAGGTGATATGGTGGGGAGTCATGAGATATCCCACGATGGCTTCGAATTGGATGACATCAATATATTGGGGAACATAGGATTCTTGCATTGTTTTATCTAGGATGGCCTTATGAGCAGGTGAGATGTGTAACAACTCAAGGATAGAGATTTGTGTAGGTGTTTTTCCAAGTTAGTCAATAAGATTGAATTTTCCTTAGGCTGGGATTGCTTATTTTGTGGATGCGATTATGACTGCGAAGTGGACGAGCCAGCTATTGTTACCTTTGGTTGTCTAGGGGGAGGAGAGTCAGCTATGGTGACCTTTTTTCCATGGGTGGTGGCATTGCATTTAGGAGCCTTTCTGATGGTGACTGTGTAGACATGTTCATTAGATGTTCTAATGTGATGTACGATAGGTCCCCCAGAATAGTCATATCCAATATAGGCATAGTTGGCTTGAATATTATTATTTTTATTTGGCGTAGAAGGGTTCCTAGAACCATGATCTAGTAGTGGGTTCTTGTGTATTGTATGATCCTCATTAGAGGAAAACTGTGGTCCACCTACTTCAATGATACACTTTTCAATAAGGTCTTGTACTAGATTTTTCAATTGTCTACAGGAAAAGGTTTTGCGTCCTTTTATTCAATGATAGTCACAAAATGCATTATCATCCCACCAAGATGGTTTAAAATTCCTAGGTTCATATGGTTTGGGGTCTTCAAGTGTGAGGACACCATTATGAAGACATTTCCTGAGAACTTCTTCAATAGGCTCACCCAACGAAGTGTATGTACATCCTCTAGGGAATTGTTTGGGTTGTCTATCTTTGAATTTGATTGTTTTGATTGCCTTGATTATTTTGATTTGTCTAGATAGCATTAGCAGCATAGGTTTGTGTCATCATCTGTGTGTTTTGTGGTTGTGTCCCTTTTAGAGTAATCATAGGACCCATAGCGTTGACAACCTTAGCATCGACTACACCATCGTTGGTGACATGTTTGTTCTTAACCCAATATTTGTTTTTGTTAGCAAGAGGAGGGTTTGCGTTTGTGTTTTTAGGACAGTATTTTAGTCGTCCTTCAACAATGAGGGCGTGTTCAACTTGGACACCTCGTTCAAATAGGTCCACAAAATTTGTGCAACAATGAACACGCAAGCCATTTTTTAGTGGGCCTAATAACTTTTATATGAACATGTCAAATTTTTCCTTTGTAGGTATGTCTATATGACAATGAATCACTAGGCCCCTCCATTTTTGAATGAATGGTAAAAAGGTTTCACTTGAATCTTCTTGTGTGAGTTGGCATAAGTTGGTAATGGAGGTGTCTGTGTTAATGTTGTATGTGTAATTTCACGAATTTTTTAGCAAGTTCTTTCCATGACTATATTATAGGTTGCAGTGTATAAAACCATTCTAAGGTTGTTCCTGTGAGGCTTTTAGGAAATAATCACATTAGATATGTGTGCTCATGAGCAATATCCACACAACTTGTTATGAAATCTCTGATGTGGTCAAGTGGATTTGTTTTACCCTTGTATTTTTTGAAGCTTGGATCCACATAACCATGTGGAAATGGTGGCATGTACAAAGTTGTATCAAAGAGATATGGACATAAGTTGTATGGCATTTGCATCTTCTTCTCAAAGGTTTTCATATTTTCCATCTATTTTTTGAAGGTCATCCACTCTTGCTAGCAAGGCATGTACAATGGGATCATTAGTTTCCTAAAATTACAATATGTTATGATTAGGTGTTTGCTGATAGTGCCAGTTGTGAGTGGGAATTTTTTGTTGAGTATGAATTTGGGATGAGTATGTGGGAATATGTGACCCAGCCATCTTTGTTTGTATTTGAGGTATCTGAGATCCCTGACTCATTTGATTGCCAAAGTTACACATTTGATGCATCATTTGAGTTCCTTGTCCTTGTTGAAAGAATTGTACATGTAGCATGTTGGTGTTTGTTCCTTGGGAGTGTCCATGTGGTGCGTTGATATTTTTTCCTTGTCCATGTGGGATGTTCATAATTTTTCCTTGTCCATTTGGGATGTTTAATTGTGATGATGTATTTATGTTGTGTTGAGGGCCTTGAATGAAGACTCGTCATGGGTTTCCTCCAAAGGGATTAGATGAGATTCCATCATAAGGATGTGATGAGGATGCCCCCATTGTCATAGATGAAAATCCCAACATAGGATTTGTGGGATTTTCTCTCATTGATGTGGACACAATGGTTATTCCTATGATTTGTGATGATGATGTGGACGTTGTAGGCATGGACATAGTAGGTGTTCCTCCAATAGATGTATTAGTTGAGGTGGAGATGTTTTGACTTATGGTGCCACTAGATGTCACATTAATGGTGTTAGTAGCAACCTGTGTGGTGACCACAATGTTATTGCTATTGGGGGCATTGTTCGTGTTTTGATGAGATGCCATGGTTTGTGTCATGTTGTTTGGAGAAGGTCTTATGGTAGTAATGTCAAAGCGTTTTGGTAGTTTTCCCCCTTGGTCTAAAAGCATAAAAAGGTATCTGTTGCGATCGTTCAAGACCAAATTCTTCTACAAATGAAGCTATGTTAGGGTTTTGAGTGGCAACGTCTAAATCCTCAACTAGTACTTGTCCATTTTGGTCTCTTTGTATGAATTGTTCAAAAAGTGTATTTTTACAGGAAGTTGACATGCTCATGGATGATTGTACGTTCAAATTTCCAAATGCCTCATCATAAATCCAATCATTGGGATTGGTGTTGGTGTTGGTGTTGTTGTCAAAGTATTTTCCAAATTCTGCCATTTGTCTTTTCTTTCTTTGAAATCTTTTTTCCACCATCAAGGAAATTACTCAAATGAAGATGATGACAATGCAAGTATGACACTAGTCTATGTTTTTGTCTTTTTGTGTGATAATGGATGACAATGCAAAGAGATGATAATGCAAGTATGCCCAAAGCCAAGGTGACTAGGATGACGATGCAAAGAGATGATAATGCAAGAATGCCAAAAGCCAAGGTGACTAGGATGGTGATGTTGACTTGGATGAAATGTTGATTAGGAAAATGACAATGTGGACTAGGAAAATTGCAAGGTCAAGGTGCAAAATGAGGACTAATGAGGGAACTAATGCAAGGTCTAGGTTCAAAATGAGAACTAGGATGAATGATATTTTTGGATTTTTTTTTGGGAATAAAGTATGCAAGGTAGGAACTAAAATGAATGCAATTTGGAGACAAGAGTACCTAAGCACTCTAAGCTTAATCTTTGTTTTTGATTTTAGTTACCAAAGGAATTTTTGAAAATGACAAAGTGATAAGGTCAAGATGACTAGTGAGTTTTCCTAACTAGAATATTGAGTTGGAAATCCTCATGAAAAGGAAAATGACTGAAAATAGAAATGAATGATGAATTCCAAGATAACCTAGTTTTGAAAGCAATGATTTTTCAAATTGTGATAAGGTTGGCCTAACCCAAAGTATGCAAAAATGAAAAGATATGGTAAAGCTAATGCTAAAAATGATGATTATGAACTTAATGGATAAAATCAAAAATTTGAAAGTTTAATCCTGGGGTGAAAAATGCAAACTAATGGTTGAATGATAAAGATTTTGAGCAATTTCAAAGTTGGTTTCTGATAGAGTCCTCTTGGAAAAAGTGTTTGACAGTAGGCTGAGTATAATTTTTTTTATGTTTTGTTGAAAAGTCTGAGTTGTCTAAGGTTGATTGTTTGTGTCCAGATTTATGAATGTTTTGTATATTGTTTGAAAATCTAGAAAAAATTTGACAAGCAGATATTTGAATATGGACAAACAAAAATAACACAAGCACAATCCTATGGTTAGGCCAGGAAAATATTCACTATATTCCACGTGGGTTTCCCCAACCACATATCAGTAGCGTATGAATCCAGAAGCTTGGCTACATGAGCTCCCCCTTATAGTGCACTCTCTTCTTAGGACAACCAAGCTTCCAAACCCCATGAAATTTCCATGGCAGATTGATCACCTCTACGACAGACTGCGAAGATGTGGATGCCTTCACACCGACTAGTGTTGTGGCAGCAAATAGAAGGTTTTTCGCTACTACACAAAGGTGTTTAATTTAGGACCCTCACTCGAGTGGCCATACATGGGGTGCAAGATTAAGCTTCGTTTAGGAGGCACTCCAGCCTGAAGAGGTTAAGCTCAATAGGGTTTTGGGGAGTACTACTTGGTTCATATGACACATCCATACTCGTAATCCTAGGATTTCCCTTGGGATTCACATTTATATACAGATCGAGGGTAGCTTGGGAAAAAAGCTCTGTTGTCAGTCTGAGTCACCTTGGGGTGAGTACTTTTTTCCCACCAAGGCAGACCCAAGTTCTAGAGGTAATAACCGTTTCTCTTACACCTAGGATCGCATGAATGCACAAGGGGAGAGGATACTTCAATTATTACATCAAGGTGACAAAATTTTAACACTTGTAAATTTTAATTACCAAATGATAATGTGAGGAGGACACATAAGACACTTTGTTCTTTTTAAAAGTTAAACTTGAAATATGAAAAACAAAGTTCATTTTAAACTCATGCTGTGAGAATGCAATTTCATTTTAACCATATGAGTTTCAATGCATGCTTGTGTTCATTTTAGCCCGATGATATGAAAATGCAAGTTGTAATTGTAAATTTTAGGCCCAATGAGTGATTCATGCAGATTTGTTGTTCACTTTAAGCCCCATGAATGAAATATGCAATTTGTTGTTCATTTTAAGACCAAATGAGTGACATGCAAATTGTGGTTCATTTTATCCTCATGAGTGTAAATGTGGTGCAGGAGCACCTTCACATCACCTTGATGCTATCTTCTAGATGATTCCATTCACATCATTTTTTTCATTAGTAGGGAGTCATTTAAAGGTCATTTGATGAATAATTGCAAAAAAATGTGAAAGTGTCAACAAAAATGTCAAAATTGCAAAAAGGTGTAAAAGTTGCATTAAGCAACAATTAGGAATTAATAGGTTATTAGAGTTAGCTCAGTAATAGGAAGTTGCAAAACAATTAGAAAATGATGTAAATTCCTTTAAAAAGGCTTTGGAAACACTTGTATCTTCGTTGGTGATTGAAATTTTAAAGAAAATAATAAAAAAACTTTGTTTCTATGCACATTTTCTAGAAAATTGACTGTTTCAGGGTTATGTACGAGTTTGTACAGACTTTTAATGGTGAAAAATTGGTTGTAAGTGGGATACAAGTCAATAACCTTCCTATTGATTCTTGTTTCATGCAATTTCATTAACATTTGAATCAGATACATTCATTTTTCTAATAACTGCTCAAAAACCCTTGCTAGGGTAACAGTGAATCAAAGAAATTAAGTTTCTCTTAATTTTTATAGTGAAATCATCTAAAAATTTGCATGAAGGTCTGTATGTAGGCTATATGTTAGACTTCAAAATTGTGCGGGATTAAGTTATCATCTTGGGTGAGAACAAGGAGGCCCTAGGTCTGGTTTTGTCACAAAATTTGAGACAAAAATAGTGTATAGTCATGTAACCCATGTTTGATGATTGAAAAGCATTTTCATTTGAGTGGAAGTGATTGATAAAGGTGTGAGAAAGTGTTATGAATCATTTACTTCAATCTCTAGTGAATAAACAAGTTTGAATTCTTCTTAATACTGATTGTCCTGGGTAGACAGTGAACATTCCTAAAAGGTAGAGTATTCAATTGTTTGTTTGTAAAAGTCACAAACTCATGGCTTTTGAAGTTTTTGTCATTTAAAGCTTTCCAAGTTTTGGATAGGTGAAGGGACTTGTGTTTTGAATGGATATTTTTTGACTATCCTTTAAGGGAAAAGTGATGCGAATGGTTTGTGTTGTTGGCTTTAGGATTATTGGTGAGTGTTAAGACTATGTTGTGTCCATGTTTGAGTTATATCTATTGCAGGATACATATTTGTTCTTGAATGAACCAATGCATTGGAGAGTACACTAATGAAGTGTTTTGAATCCTTGTAACGTGCAATTGAAGATTGTACTTGTAAACTCAATTGGATAATGGTGTTTGATGGATCTAATAACTTTTGGAAATTTGATCTCATATGTGAATTAAGTTTTGAATTTGGGAAAGTTTGTTGTCTTATGTTGACTCTGCATCAAAGTGGTATCAGAGCCTGGGAAAGATATGGGCTGCTAAGTTGATTTTTGATAAATTGGTGTATAGTTGTCTGGTTGTGTAGTTGTGTGTTTGTTGGTTGTTTGCAGGTAAGAGAGTTGTGAAGCAAGGGGGAATCTTGCTTGAGAATATGGAGAACTTGAGAAGACATTTGCAAGCAATGGAAGAGAGAAAGAAGAAGAAGAGACAATCCAAATTTGATTAGGATATTGTTGAGATAAGACAAGAAATAGAAAGGATGGATAGAGAGTTCCTAAAATGTATGAAGAAAATAGAATAGATGAAGCACTTAATCAGTTGGCACTTGAAGATAAAGATAAGAGTGACATGGCCTATAAGGGAGATAATCAATAAGAGGAAAAGGGAAATCAAAATGAAAGAACAAGAATCTTTTGAAGATGCAAAGGAATACTTCATTGAAGAAGAAGTTGTAGATAATCCAAGCCATGAAGATGAAGAGAAGATCAAGAGCATATACCTGATTCCAGAGATTGAGGACATTAAGTTGGTTAAGGGAATGATCATGGATGAATTTTTCATAGAGGTTTGCAAGGAGTTGCATCATGATTGAGGTATCATGATTGTCACATTATATCATTTCATTATATTTCTAATGTTGTGGACAAAGAATTATTTGCAGGTTGAAGGACAAAGGGAAAAACATGATGTTAAGATATATCTAGGAGTATGGCATCTGATTTTAGAGGAGAAGCATGGAAGATCACTAATTTTTCATGGAAAATTTTAAACCAAAAGTGAAAATGAAGGTGAAAGAAGCAGGTCAGTAGCAGGGCATCTCAAGGAGGCAATTTTGTTCGCAACACACTTTCAAGAGGACTTAAATCTTTTTGGTGGGGAGTTTGGTGTAGGAGCACCTTCACATCACCTTGATGATATTTTGTAGATGATTCCATTCACATAATTTCTTTCATTAGTAGGGGGCCATTTAAAGGTCGTTTGATGAATAATTGCAAAAAAAAAGTGAAAGTGTCAACAAAAATGTCAAAATTGCAAAAGGTGTAAAAGTTGCATTAAGCAACAATTAGGAGTTAATAGGTTATTAGAGTCAACTCAATAATAGGAAGTTGCAAAATAGTTAGAAACTATTGTAAATGCCTTTAAAAAGGATTTGGAAACACTTGTATTTTCATTGGTGATTGAAATTTTGAAGAAAATAATAAAAAAACTCTGTTTTTATGTACATTTTCCAGAAAATTTTCTGTTTTAGGCTTATGTACAGGCTTGTACGGACTTGTAATGGTGAAAAATTGGTTATAAGTGGGAGATAAGTCAATCATTATCCTATTGATTCTTGTTTCATGCAATTTCATTAACATGTGAATCAAGTACATTCATTTTTCTAATAACTGCTCAAAAACCCTTGCTAGGGTAACAATGAATCAAAGAAATTAAGTTTCTCTTAATTTGTATAGTGAAATCATTTGAAAATTTTCATGAAGGTCTGTATGCAAGCTATCTTTCAGAATTAAAAATTTTGGGGGCTTAATTTATCGTCTTGGGTGATAACAAGGAGGCCCTAGGTTTGGTTTTGTCACAAAATCTGAGAAAAAATAGTGTACAGTCATGTAACACATGTTTGATGATTGAAAAGCATTTTCATTTGTATGGAAGTGATTGATAAAGGTGTGAGAAATTTTTACGAATAATTTACTTCAATCTCTAGTGAATAAACAAGTTTGAATTCTTCTTAATACTGACTGTCCTGGGTAGACAGTGAACTGTCCTAAAAGGCAGAGTATTCAAGTGTTTGTTTGTAAAAGTCACAAACTCATGTCTTTTGAAGTTTTTGTCATTTAAAGCTTTCCAAGTTTGGATAGGTGAAGGGACTTTTGTTTTGAATGGATAGTTTTTGACTATCCTTTAAGGGTAGAGTATTTGCAATCATCTTTAGGACAGTCTTAAAGAACTAAGGGATATGGTGGGGTAGAGTCATGCTAATGGTTTGTGTTGTTGGTTTTAGGATTCTTGGTGAGTGTTAAGACTATGTTGTGTCCATGTTTGAGTCAGATCTATTGGAGGATACATCTTTGTTCTTGAATGAACCAATGCATTGAAGAGTGCAATAATTAAGTGTTTTTAATCCTTGTAACATACAATTGAATATTGCACTTGTAAACTCAATTGGATAATGGTGTTTCATGGATCTAATAACTTTTGGAACTTTGATCTCATATGTGAATTAAGTTTTGAATTTTGGAAAGTTTGTTGTCTTCCTTTGACTCTGCATCAAAATGCAATTTGTTGTTGTTGAAAGTAAACAAAATTGGTTATTCCTAAAGAAATGAAAAGGCTTGATTTTTTGTTTCTATAGAAACAATTTTTAGACTCCCTTCAAGTTGTGCCACATGCTAAAAACAAGAGATTAGTAACTCAAAAGAAAGGTTTAATGACAACAAAAAATTAAAATAGTAATAATTTTCTCAAAACTTAATAAAATTTTAAATTGTTTGAATCCATGGAAAGCTGAAAATCAAACCTTCAAAACCCAGAAACTATTTTTTTTAAATTTTGCACGAAAAAAATGTTATAGGCAAAAGAAAACGTGGGTTTTAAAAGCTAGATTAAAAAAAACAAATACTAAAACAGCCATAACTTTTTCAAATCTTAATTAAATTTTAAACTATTTGAAGTTTTAGAAAGATAACAGTAAGGCCTACAAAACCCATATAATAATTTTTAAATATTCTATGTGCCCATTTTTCTATGCTCAAAAGAAGATGACGAGATTTTGTATGAATTTTTAGCTACAACATGCAAAACAACAAAAACAAACAAGAGTACAAACCAATTTCTCTACAAAATTGAAAGATTCACATCGGGTTCACCAATGTGAGATGGGGTTAGAAATCAAATAGCATAGATAAAGTGACAGCTAACACTTCTAAACTATTAACCTCATCCAAACGAGAGAAAACAATGAAAACATAAGGAAAATAAAACATCAAATCAAAATACTCCCCATGATTGAACTTGAATCACTTCTCTTGCTCTCCTATTTCGCCTTTTGCAAATATGCCCTCAAATTTGTAGTCTAACTTGTGCAAATACCTACAAATTGTAAGTAGAAAGCTGGAGAAGAATAGTTGTTAAGGTGAAAATGGAGAAGGAAGGTTGCTTTTATAGACAACCTTTTGAATGGACGGTTGAGATTAATCTTCTAGAAAAATTCCAAGATCAATGGATGGGAATGCATGAGAGGCAGGTTATGAAATGGATGGTTGAGATTAAGTCTCAGAAAAGATGCCAAGATCAATAGTCCAGAATTGATGCACCAAAAATATGCCATGCATGGAAAAACTATGATGTTGACAGCTATGACACCTGACAGCTATGACATACATGCAAGACATATAGGCTATGACAGAAATGAACATTATGATAGGGGATTATGACAGAGAATCTTTGACCAAATGGTGCATAAATAATTTATTTCATATTATTTATTCAAAAATGGAGAGAGTGGAGGAAATGGACAAGTGGAAAATAAATTATTTATTCAAATTATTTATTTGGAGAAAATGAAAAGAGGAGAATTTAATTAAATTTATCAATTTAATTAAATGAAGAGATGAAAATTAGACCTTAAATAATTAATTTAGATTAATTATTTAATAGGGGAGGTGGCATGGGATAGTTAAATAATTTTAATAATTATTTAACTATAGAAGAATTAAAGGGTCGTGAATAGATAAATAATTAATGGTAATTTTTTAACTATAGATGAAAGGTGACAAAATAATTAAATAAATAATAATTTATTTAACTATTGAAGAAGAGGGAGAAATTAGTGATGCAATTAGTTTTTTAATTGATCATGATAGCATAAAGACTAGAAAGTGAATTAATTAAATAATTATTAAAAATTATTTAATTAATAGAGGAAAATGATCAAACATAATTGAATGAGTAAAATTATTCAATTATCGAAGGACGAGGATGAAGAAAAATGACACTCATAGGCTTAAGACATTTTTCATTGTCTACAGGTTTGATCAGAGAGAACTTAAGTCCATGTGCAGTACCTGTCATGCTAGCACCTAAGAAGAATGGAGAATGGAAGATGTGTACAGATTCAAGAGACATAATCAAGATCACAATGAAGTATAGATTTCCTTTTCCCTAGATAGATGACATCATGGATTGTTTGAGTGGAGCTGGATACTTTACAAAGATAGATTTGAATAGTGGATATCATGAAATCAAAATTAGAGAAGGAGATGAATGGAAAACAACATTCAAGACAAATGAAGGATTGTATGAGTGGTTGGTGATGCCTTTTGGATTGACAAATGCACTAAGTACTTTTATGAGGTTGATGAATGAGGTATTGAAGAAATTCTTGGGTAAGTTTGTGTTGTGTACTTGGATGACATCTTTATTTTCAATAAGAGTAGAGAAGAACATTTGTTGCATATCAAACAAGTTTTGTAGAGGTTCAAAGAGGAGTAGTTGTTGATAAACATTAAGAAGTGTAGTTTCATGAAGGAGGAATTGGTATATCTAGGATTTGTGATATATGTGGATGGATTTAAGATGGATATTGAGAAGGTAAGAGAAATTTTTGAGTGGCCTATACTAGATAGCATTGGGGAGGTAAGATCATTTCATGGATTGGCTAGTTTCTACAAAAAGTTTATTAGGAATTTTAGTTCTATTTGTAGTCCTATGACAGAAACAATGAGAGGAGATAAGAAGAATTTTAGATGGACATCTGGAGCAAACCATAGTTTTGAATTATTGAAGTAGAAGGTGACTGAGCAGCCTGTGTTGGCTTTACTATATTTCAGTAAGGTATTTCAAGTAGACTATGATGCAAGTGGAAATGCAATTGGAGCAGCATTGAGTCAAGAAGGGAAACCTATAGCTTATTTTAGTGAGAAGTTGAATGATGCTAGGAGGATATATTCAGTGTATGATCAAGATTTTTATTCTATAGTTCAATCCTTGAAGAAGTGGAGATATTACTTTTTTCCTAAGGAGTTTGTGTTGTATACAGATCATCAAGCATTGCAATATTTGAACAGTCAAGGTAAGTTGAATTAGAGACACTTGAGATGGGTAGAGTCCTTGCAGAGCTATACATTTGTTTTGAAGCATAGGAGTGGAAATTCAAATAGATTTGTTGATGCTTTGAGTAGGAGAAGGAATTTACTAACAGAGATGAGAGTGGAGGTATTAGGTTTTGATGAGTTGAAGAACTTGTATGAGGAAGACCCATATTTTACAGAACCTTGGAGAGCTTGTAAAGAACCAGTTTTGAAGGATAGAAGCTAGTGGTTGGATTATTTCATTTAGGAGGATATGTTGTTGAGAGGTAATCAGTTGTGTATACCCTGAAGTTCAATGAGGAATAACTTGGTGAATGAGAAGCATAGTGGAGGAATGTCAAGACACTTCAGAGTTGATAAAATAGTGGCATTGGTGAGTGAGAATTACTTTTGGCCATAGATTCATAAGGATGTTAGGAGATTTGTACAGAGTTGCAAAGTTTGTCAAGTTGCAAAGGGAAGTAGTCAGAATATTGGATTGTATAATCCTTTGATAGTTCTGGAGAGACTATGGGAGGGCATTAGTATGGATTTCATACTTGGTTTACTAAAGACACAAAGAGGTAATGATTATGTATTTGTGGTGATAGATAGATTTTCTAAGATGATTGTTATTGGAGTTCATCCTAGAGGTATATCAAAGTTGAGAGACATTAGTACAAAAGATAAGAGGAGTGCAGAAATAGAAGAATTTAAAAAAAATGTGAAGAAGTTGTAGACTCAAGTGAAGCAACAATTGGAAGACATGAACTAAAAGTATAAGGGGAAAATAGATGAAAAGATGATACATAAGGAATTCAAATTTGGAGATGAAGTAATGGTATATTTGAGAAAGGAAAGATTTCTAGTTGGAACATACAACAAGTTGAAGATGAGGAATTTTGACTCTAGAAATGCATATGAAGTGGAGTTGCCAAATGGCATGGGTATATCACCTATATTCAACATTGCAAATCTACATCAGTATTATGAAGCATAATTTAGTGAAGACACTATAATAGAATTGGAGAATTAGGTTCCTAAAAAAAAGTTAGATGACATTGAGGAGATTTTAGATATCAGAGATGGGAGAAAGACTCAAGGAAGGCAGTACAAAGAGTATCCTGTGAAATGGAAAGGCAGACCAATGGAAGATTCTTCTTGGATTTCTCAGGCTGAGGTAGACTGACTTGGTTTTCCTTTAGCCCCAGAAAAGTGAGGGAATCAATTTTCAATAACCCCGGATGTCTGATGTATGAGTATCCTTGGTTCTTGGAAATCTTGCATCAACCAAAAATATTTTCTTTCAGTTTTATTCTTATTTTTTTCTTTTTTCAATTCTAGTTGGTAGATTTGGTATTTCTTCATAGCTGCTCACCAAACCCTATGGATCTTTGTGTATCTCGTGGACATGTTCATTTTCCTTATTCCAATATTTGGGAATGATTAGATGTTTTTATGGCAAGTTATTGCTTCCAACACTCATGGCAGTTTCTTGATCCAACACCAGAATAGTTTCCAAGCCTAATGGCTAATTTGATCACTCATGGACCGTCCCTGTGACTTGTGGATCTTAACAGTGTGATTTTAAATGTTCTATGGGGTGTCCCCAACCTTCCTTATAGGTCCACACTTCATTTTATGCACCTATTGATAGAATAATTTGAATTTGAGGCTGACCTATTCATGCAGACGTTATATTTTCCTTCCTTGGTTAATGTGATGATCTTTGGCTGGCGTGGATGTTTCCAGAATCATGAATATAGTATAAAGCTTGGTAGTGGCAGTAGTCGTTGAGGGGGAGTAGATTAAGATTGATTTGAATTGTAAGAGTTCAGCTCGCATATAGGAGCATATTGGAATGTTGTAATATTGAACATGTTATATCAGGTCTGTGAGTCAAATTTGTAAGCCCGGATGTTGTCGACCAAATGTAATCAAGATTTATGTTAATAAGAATATTTTCATCTGCATTTTCCTCCATATTATGTATTGCTTTCATTGTGCTACTATTGTTGCACATTTCAGATTGTTCTCCTTGAGGACCCTCCTGTTGTGGTTATGTCACTTTGAATTTTTTGAGCCCCTTCTCTCACATCATCCTAGAGGGTCTCTTCCTCAAAAAAACTTAAGTACAAGTGCTTAAATTTTTCACTTAACTCCCGACGGCCATCATATATTTATCACCCACTTGATAATTTTTTTTTAATGTATGTTTTAAATTGGCAATGAGTGATGAGAAACATCATTTTGTTTCTACTCATTGCAAATAGCTATTGGAGCTCTTGGAATAATCAACAATGAGTGATGTTTCGTGTATTGTTAAGGAATCGCTTATCACTAATGGATTTTGAGCCTTAGGCATTGTAATAGTGATAAGCATTGTCCTCTGGCCTAATGTTCTTATTGCTCATCGAGGATGGTCATAAAATGATAAATTTAAGATCAGCAATGAGTGATATGATGGAATTCCCTTGCATCATGTATCAGGGATAGGTTTTAAGTACTAAATCCTACATTAGAATGATACACAATAGACATTATCACTATGTAAATTCTCTCATCACTAATTGCTTGCAAATTGTATTAGGAGAATTAGTGATGAGCGATGGCCTGATGTTTCTATATTTTATAGCTCCTCACATATTCACTCCTGAGCTTGATTTCCAAAATAGTGATGAGCAATGGGATTCTATGAAAGGTTTCTTTTGCTAATGCAATAAGATCTTGTGTGTGATGTCTTTTGTGCCATTGATTTTCATATACGTGTATGTGTCTAAATATAATTTCTTCACTACATCTCCCATCATTGATAAGACCCAGGGTGCAAGGTTGAACTAGTGAGGAGTGATGGGGAATGAACGTGATCAAAGGATAGGCTGTAGATCCAAGGGCTAAGATTTCATCGCATAAAAAAATTGCATCGCTAATGGAGTTGGTCAAGAATGAAGTACATCAGTGACAAGCAACAACTATTGCATGAAGAGACAATGTGGTCCTTAGGACTTCACATAAAGAAAAAAGGAAAGTAGAGAGATGACTAGAGAACCATTGATGTGATTTTGAAAGAGGATGATCCAACAGACTAAACTTCATTAATGTGGCAATACTTTCATCACTGATTGCACCCTAAAATTTGGGGAAGATCATGGACGAGCGATGAAGTGTATAAGGAAATATTCTCTCTAAAAAACACTATTCTTATGTACTTTGCCAATATTGATGAAGGTGCATGGTTAGGTTGGTGACACATGCTAATTGTCAGATTGTGTATGATTAATCAAGATTAAAGGAAAAAATGGCAGCATTTGAGGTGGCATCATTGTTTTCTAGGAACAAGTTGCTAATGATAAAAAAAATGATGCTCATGATCACCATAGGTGAAGTTTTAATTATTTTAAGATCAATAGCCTAGATTCAAAGATGAGCTATTAAGTTATCAACTTGCTCACATGAGGAGTTCTTGAACCATTAATTTTGCATGCTCCAAATTGTCTATATAATGCAAGTTGATTGCTATTCATTTTCACCATCTTTCTAGTCTGTAGTGAATGTAAGGTGTAGTGTGAAGAAGAGTGAGAGGCTGTTTGTTTTTCTTGAGTTGAATATTGAGTGTTCTTGTCCTAAGTAAGTTGGTTTTAAATTGGGTTCTCTATTCTAGTTATAAATTTATGTGTAGGTTTGGTTACAATTGTCTAAGCTTATAGGTATGTTTCCTTGTAGCTTTGTCTTAAATTGTTAAATTCTACTTGTTCTAAAGATGGGGAAAACTAGTGTGACAATTTAGCCTGTTAGAAGGTCTAGTTGACTCAATGTATTTGAGTTCCATGAGGATATAACTAAGCAAGAATCCTAGGCTTCTCCTGAGGTTTCAAAGGGTAAAAGGAGGGCTAGAGGTCGTAAGAAGAAATCAATTATGTAGGGTATGTACAACTTGAGAAATAGGACCATTTTGGGAGAAATGGTCAAGTTGAAAGACAAGGAACTCACTTAACCAGTGAAGGCTAGGAAAAAAGATAAAAGTCAAAGGGTCTACTTGGGAAAGCACAATTCTCCTATTGGGCTCTCTAATACTCCTTCGGACACTGAAGGTGACATTGACTCAAGATATGGTCAGTACCTTCTTTCTCTGGGGCCATATGGGAGCCCTGATAACAATGTGGTGATCGTCCCTCCAATTTCATCGAGGAAAAGAAGTGGTTAGGCATTCTCTGATGTTGACGACTCTCAATAGGGTAACCTCCTTATTTTTTTTTATGACACCATGGTCTTTACATAGGAGGTATTTGTTTCAACATGTCCATGGTTTGTCTTTTGCTCTACCATGTTGATATGGAAGTCATCCAGTTGATATGATATGAAATATTTTTTGTTCAATATGGATGTAGTGGCA